>JAQIXW010003718.1:0-12687 GCA_034700685.1 Willowsia buskii | reverse complement strand
TTAATGACTACCTAAACTCTAAAAATATAAAATTTGTCATCAAGTGTAATTTACCTTTCGAGGGTACTGAATGACAAAAGAACCAACTATTATTATTATTATTATTATTATGCTAACACTCACGAGGGACACTCACGACGTTCTGCTCAGAATTACTTGTCTCTTGGCATGATTGAAGTACTTAACAAACTATGTTCTGAGTCATACATCTTTCTTTTGAATGGGCTTTGCATTTAAAGTAAAGAACCAAACAAATTTTTGGACCTGCCTCTGGGAATTTTTAAAATACGATTTAACATGGGATTTTTGAAGTGACCAAAGTGTACTCTTTGAAAAAATTGAAAATGTAATTTTTCAAAATCTGACGCAAAGTTTTGCCAGAAAAGTGTCAGAAACAATGTTTCTACAATATTTTTGGGTTATTTGCTGGGAAAAGATGCATGTAAGTGCATTCCATGTGTAACGGATTACACTGGTTGTCATAGTTTTAGTCCAAAAATTTGAATAAAAAGGCCATTCAGAAAAAGTAAGTATGCCATCAATCATGTCTTATGACGTGTAAAAATTATGCCAAGTTTTAAGTCAATCCAGAGTGAACACGACGTGAGTGTCCCTTGTCAGGTGGGTACAACAGTTTTTAGTGAAGTAATATTTTTATCATAAATTTGCAATCAAAATATTTACTGCTAAGCAGGTATATGGTAAAGCAATATAATATCTGAAGATCATACTCGTATCGTCTACCAGGTCTCATGCAAGCAACAAATACAAGAAATTAATTCTAAAAATTCTAAAGTTACTAAAGTTTCACAATAATAAAACTAACTTAATGGTTTTCTGTATTACAAAATGCAAAATATTTAATGTTGTTCTTGTCTCGTAAAAATTTACAGAACCAATATAAATTCTAATTTCCCTACATGCTCTCACCATCCTCCGATGCTCTTTTACATTACTAAGTTTGCTACATCCAAGTCTACGTTTCCAATGACAAAGAATAGACCTGCTAATCTTATTTACTTTTCCTGGAAAATAATATGCGATGATCAGAAACAAATATATAATTAGAACTATATAGCAAGCGGAAAATATTCCGATAAGTGACATATTAGATCGTATTTCATCTTGCAATATAACTGTCGCAAAAACAATTTGCAATGGACATCATACAAGCTTGAAAATGTAGAGCGACGGTTAACTGAAAACAATCGTTTACAAGTCCTGCGTATAACTGAATACGTCGATATTCCAAAATTGAATTAATAAAGCTGTACCTAGATTGATTTGTAAGTTGTTTCTTAAAAGATTTGCAAATTTCCCAAACTCCAATGCCGCAAGAAAGCATTCCATTATAAAACACTATACAGATCCAAGCATTGCAAACATATAAGCTTCAAAAAAATTCATTACAAGTTTGACACTGAAACGAATAACTGGACTATTCACTAGTAATGGGGACAGTGTTGTGGATATGGGCTCAACAGATCCAAAGAATACTAATAAACTGTAACAGATTGCCGTCATAGTAGTAGCAATTGGAATATTTGCAATAAAAGCTTTTGCATATTTTGAAAGTTGCAACGACTTTACAGCAAAAATTGTGTTGATTGTTTGCACATAATTTTGAGAATGGTTTTGACAAAAGTTGAGCATTTCAAGCTCAAAATATGTGCCAGCAAACCAGAGAGTAGTTTTGATCAAATTGTCACCAAGCTCGTCTTTATGTAAATGAAAGATCATTGTTCCCAGGAAGATGATTTGTAAGGATCTAACAATTATGTAAAATATTTCCAGATTGCGAATATATTTAGCATTGTTTGAAGGAGATACGAAAATCACAAGATTTGAACGGGTACTCTCCACGAATGGGGAAATGTTTCCGGGAATTTGGTTGATCAAATAAAGTTGCCAAAGAAACAAAGATTTTATTGAATATTCCTTAAAAAAAGAGGTAAGCTGATGCTTCGTTTTCCGCCTTACCCACAACTCCCTCAGTTTTTTCATTGTTTAAATATATGTAGGAATGTACAAACCAACTTGATTTGCTTTTTGTTTCGACTGAGGGAAATTTTGTTACTGGTGTGCACAATTAATAGGATTTGAATATATTTTTTTACATTTTTTACATTTCGAAGAAACAGGAAAAGGGTAGCTAGCTGTGTGTCTAGTCTTTTTGAATTACAGTAGAGTTCACAAACAGTATTTGAATTTAACGAACATGAGGCTTCAAATAATGTTATCCGTAAACACGAAACAAAATGTTGTAAATGTGGGGGTTGGTTGTTTGAAAAAGACAAAACATGTTGACATGTCCAGCACAATAGTGAGCTTATTTATGTTAAATCAAAGGAATTTGCTGTAATATTGAAGCCCACGTGTTTTTGAAGTCAAAATAATTTGGAAATTGATGGTCATTATCATTGACAAACAGGTAGTGGCACAGTATTTGTCAAATCAAATATCAAATGAATGTTTATCATTCATTAATTTCGATAATTTTGCAATTAATATGTTTTGCTTTATTTATTATTGCTTTTGTAAACGCTGATACGCAATATCTAAAAATATTTTGAATGCAAACAAACCAATTTGATAAATTTCGAGTATGCCAAAGGTTAAAATATTTCTGTTTTTATTTTTTAAACTTTTTCACAACTACTTAAAATTTAAATTTCAAATATTCCAAAAATTTTACAATATCAAAACAAGCTTAATTGTTTTTTGTATCATAAAATTTAAAATATTCAATGATGACTTCATTTCGTAAAAATTAACCGAACCAATACTTATTCTTATCTCTCTACAAGCTCTAATTATAGTTCGGTACTCCTTAAAATTTATTACCTCCTTTTTGTTGAATCTGTAATTGCGTTTCCAATAGGATAGCATTGACCTACTTATCTTATTTATTTTTCCAGGAAAATAACATCCAGTGATAATAAATAAGTAAACATTTAAAACAACATACAAAGCTGTTACTAAGGCAGTCATTGAAGTTGTAGATCGAATATCATCTTGAAGCAAAACTGTTGCCATCACAATTGCCATGAACATTAAAACAGTTTGAAAATGAAGGGCGACAGTCAACTGAAAACTCATTCACAAGAGCCGTGTACACTTGAATACATCTATATTCTAAATACCACTTTCTGAAATGGAAATGTAATGCAAGCTTAGCTTTTTTCTGAAAACTTTTGCAAATTTCCCAAATACCAATGCAACAAGCCAATACTCCATTGTAGAAAACTAAACTTCCAGTAGATAGAACTATAACAAACATGAAAATTTCTAAAGTGACAAATATCGCCTTTAAAACTGTGCAAACTATTGAACTATTAACAAAAGTTAGCAGTGTAGAAGATATTGGCTCGAGTGATCCAAAGACAGCCAATAAACTGTAGCACAAGGGTGCCACAATATTCAAAATTGGAATGTTTATCATCAACATTTTCGTGCAATGAGATTGATGAACAATTTTTGCATTAAAAATTGTGTTGATAGTTTGCACATAGTTGTAAGCATGAACTCGGAGATAGGAAAACATTTCAAATCCAACGTATACAGCTGCAATCCAGAATGTAGTTTTGATTAATTTGTCGCCAAGTTCGTTTCTTTCGAAATGGTGGAAGGATACAATTTGAAATATAATCTGTATTGATCTCACAAACAAATGAAGCAACTCAAAGTTGTGAAGGTACTTTTCTCTTTTATTATCAGCAAGACAAATAACTTTTTCGCTGTCATGACTTTTTGCAAATGGGCAAATATTTCCAGGAATAATGTTTGTCAATTTAAGCTGTAGACAAAGCAAGTACTTTATTGAAAATTTATCCAGGAACTTTCTAAAATATTTAGTCATTATAAAGCTAAGAAGATGTTAAGATGTAGTAAACCGAACTTGTATTTTGGAAAGCTTCAAATGATTCGTGACGACTGTGATTTTGGTACCACACAATTTTTATGCATATAATTGTAGCTCTGCCACTCTTGAAATATGAAGTAGTTATGGAAATTTATTGCTAAAACTAAAAATTATGACGTATGTAGTTATAGAAGTATTTGCTTTTGGCGTTGAACATTTAATTGTACCACGAAGTTATTCTAAGATAATATGTTAAAAATAACAAATGTGGGTGTTATGTTCAAAAACAAGTGGAGATTAAAATGTTTGTTGTGTTTTTCATGGTTTGATACATATTTAAATATGCATGAACGTGGACTGTTTCCTTAAAACAATTAAAATAGACGATTTCTTAGGAAAGTCTAAATGCCAAGCTTGTTTGTGTTTATTACAAACCAATTGTATACCATACGGGAATCAAATGTCACCAATAATTTATTATTTGCTGTTTTTAGAATTAATGCCAAAAAATGTTTTCTATTTATGTTAGTTTTCAGAATAGAAGAGCGTTCGTTAATTGAAAACAATAATTTACAAGTTATGTGTATTTACAAACGAATAAAGTTTCGTAGATATAGGTTCAGAACATGTATGCAATACAATGCTAGTTTCGTAGGAAAACTACAACAAAGTCATGTTATTAAAGTAATACTCCTCCAGAATTTGACAAATGACAAAAACAAAAGCTACAGCTCATGTTTTAGTTCCTATGTAGAAAATGACGTTTAGTTTGATCATATTGGTATGATAATTGTAGGGTGGAAGTGAATAAACAAACTTCGTAAATACCGTTCTACGATTACGCAATTTCCATGTAATAAAGGTATTTATAGTCCCCTTGTAATAAAAATATTCGCAATTAAAAATTGGCAGATTCATCATTAGAAGTTTTACAATATGAGAGTTTTGAAAAACTTCTTGTATATAAAACCACAAGATTAAAATTGTTATTACTTTTTAATGGGCAAAGATTCTAGGGATGTTATTGGCCAAATAAAGTAAACAAAACTCGTAATGAGTAATTCTCCAGAAGTATTCTCTTTGTTTTAGACGGAAACGGAAAATGAGTCTCAGGTCTCCCTCAATTCCAGTCATAAGACAGCTAACTGAATTTAATTAAACTGACCTTTCACTCAGGCGCGTAGTTCGTTTTATCGAGTGGCCAATGCTCTGAAATTTCTACTTTTATGACAAAAGACAAAGCTTTCGAGTCCTAATTCAAAATGAAGCAGCACAGAAAATAAAGTTGCATCCGGGATAAAAACGAAGCATCTTATTCTTCCGTCTCCTTTCGAAATATTAAATTGGGTGGAATATTTTCTCATAATTATGCCATTTTTCTTTGCCACAAATTTGAGTTTGAGTATGCCAACTTTCACAACAGTAAAACCAATTGAATAGTTTCTTGAATGACAAAATTTTAAGTATTTAAGGTTGTTTTTATTTCGTAAAAATTTACAGAACCAATATAAATATTAATTTATTTACATGCTCTAACCATAGTCCTGTGCTCCTGTGTAACAAGGTATATGATAGAAATAGAATGCTTTTATTGACACCGAATTTCGCAAAAAGAATCATTTCAAACAAAAAATATAGTACCATTAAAAATTTACAATAATAAAACAAGTTTAATAGTTTTTTGTATCATAAAATTTAAAATGTTCAATGATGATTTCATTTCATAAAAATTAACGGAACCAATACAAATCCTTATCTCTTTACATGCTCTGATTACAGTCCGGTATTCTTTGGAATTCATAGTCTTCTCCTTACTGACTCTATTATTCCGTTTCCAAAAGGATAGCACCGACCTACTAATCTTATTTACGTTTCCTGGAAAATAGCACGCAATGACAATAAATAAGTAAACATTTAACACAATATAAAACGCTGTAACTAAAGAAGTCATTGAAGTTGTAGATCGGATGTCGACTTGTATTAAAACTGTTGCAAATACAATCGCCAACGACATTAATGCGGCTTGAAAATGAAGCGCTACAGTCAATTGGAAACAATCATTCACAAGCGCCGTATATACTTGAATAGATCGATACTCTAAATAAAAGTTTTTGAAGTTGAAATTTAAGGCAAGTGTAGCTTTTTTCTGAAAACCTTTACAAATTTCCCAAATCCCAATGCAACAAGAGAACATTCCATAGTAAAAAACCAGACTTCCAGTAGAAAGAACTATAACAAACATAAATACTTCTAAACTAACAAATATTGTTCTTAAAATCATATAAACTATTGGACTATTAATTAGGAATGGTGACAGTGTCGTAGATATTGGCTCAAGGGATCCAAAGATCGCTAATAAACTGTAACACGAGGGCGCTACAATATTCAAAATTGGAATGTTTATCATCAACAGTTTCGCACAATGAGATTTCTGAACATTATGCACTTTAAAAATGGTGTTGATTGTTTGCACATAGCTGTCAGTATGATCTCGGAGATATGAAAACATTTCAAACCCAACATATATAGTTGCGATCCAGAATGTAGTTTTGATTAATTTGTCACCCAGTTCTATTCTTTGCAAATTGTGAAAGGATTTAATTTGAAATATAATCTGTAACGATCTCACTAAAAAATGAAGCAACTCCATGTTCTGAAGATACTTTGCTCTTTGATTTTTTTCAACACAAATTACTTTTTCGCTGTGATGACTTTCTGCAAATGGGCAAATATTTCCAGGAATAATGTTTGTCAAATAAAGCTGTACACCAAGTAAATATTTTATTGAATATTTATCTAGATTTTTTTTCAAAATATTATTCATTTTGTGGCTGTTAAGCTGAAATTGAATAGACTTGTGTATTTTGGATGGCTTCGACTGAGTCGCGACGACTGTGATTTCGGCACCACAATTCATAGGTGCATAATTGTAGCTTAGCCACACATGAAGTATGAAATATTTATGGAAACTTAGTTAGTTCTAAATTTAGAAGATATGACGTAATTTAAGAAGTACGCGATTTTGGCGTTGAACATTTCATTATATCGTGAAAATATTCCAAACTTATGCGTTAAAAAATCGTAAGCGTGTGCTCAAATTTTAAATACAACTGATGATTAGATAGCTAGTAGTGTATTCCATGGTTTGGAAAATATATTCCTTTGGATAATTTAAATGTCAAGCTTGTGTGACTACAAGCTAATTGTATACCATGGGGGTATCACCTATCCCTAATAGTGTTTTACTTGTTGGCTGTATAATTACAGAGTAAAAAACAAAATTATGTTTGCGTTAGTATCGTTGGGTATATAAATTTATACGGAAATACATGTTTAGATTCATAAAACAAATATTTAACCTGGAAAACAGTAATTTATAGTTAGGAAGGATTATGAAACGTTAAGAAAACAGTTGAATCACTGCCTACATTCAATCCCACTATTTCTCTTATAAACTGTTTTTGGATATGGAATAAGAAAACATTTACAATAATAAAACCAATTTAATTGTTCTTTCTATTACAAAGTTTAAAATGATTAAAGATGTTTTCATTTCGTAGAAATTTACTGATCCAATTTTAATTCTAATTTCCCTACATGATCTGACCAAGCTACGGCACTCCTTGTCATTTCTTATCATATTCCCAGCAATTCTACACTTGAAATAGCTTAGCACCAACCTGCTAACCTTATTGACTTTCCCGGGAAAGAAATATCCGAATATCATGAAAAAATATATATTAAGAACCATATAACAAGCTGTGAATTTTCCAGTCATTGACATAGTTGAACGTATATCATCCTTTAGTAAAATTGTTGCAAACACAATGCCAACAGTCACTAAACTTGTTTGTAAATGAAGCGCCACTGTCATTTGAAAACAGTCATTTACAAGTGCTGCGTACAACTGAATTCGTCGATACTCAAATACCCAATTTTTCAAGTTGAGACTTGAGTCATATGCAATTTTCTTCTGAAAATATCTGCAAATTTTGGAAATAGCAATGCTACTAGAAAACATTCCATTGTAGTAGACGAGACACCCAAGTGGTGCTAGCATTGTGAACATATAAGCTTCAAAACTCATCATTAAGACTTTCAAACTGTAATTTGCAATTGGACTATTTACTAATAACGGTGACATTGTCGTAGATATAGGCTCAAGAGACCCAAATATCACTAACAAACTGTAAAGGGATGCTATTGCAATCGAAGCAATTGGTTGATTTATCATTAGAAATTTTGCAATGTTTGATTTTTCAAAGACTTCCACATGAAAAAGTGTATTCACAGCTTCCACATAACTTTGCGAATGATTTCTTACAAAAGAAAACATCTCAAATCCCAAATAGATAACCCCAAGACTGAACGTAATTTTCATGAGTTTGTCACCGACTTCATTTTGGTGTAGGTGGGCAACGGATATTATGTGGAAGACGATTTGTACAGCTCTAATAACAAAATGAGCTATTTCTAAAGTCCGGGGATATTTAGTTTCCTTCCTTTTATTGAAAACCACTAAACTAAGTTCCTGACTACTTCCAAATGGGCATATATTCGCAGGGATACTATTGGCCAAATAAAGTTGCCAAGTAAATAAAGCTCTTATCGAGTATTTTTCCAGCAATTTTATTTTGTTCAGGTGCATTTTAAATAATCCTTAATATTTCGCAGCACAGTCGAACAGTATTTTCTTCTCCATCGAAGTTACTAAATACTAAATCATGAATATGATGTATTTTTGTAGCGTTAGTATGAGAATTTACGTAAACATTAATTACTGATATCACCAGTAACTCGCATAGTTTAGCCAGACCCAAGTTGTTCATAGAATATGACATAGAAGGGGCGTTACGCTGTTACGTTACGTTCTGTTTCTAGCCGCTTTATTGAAATATAATTAATTTTACGTCATACTTAGTTTTTAGCCAGAAATGTAGTGACGCATAACTTCGACGAGTTTACAGAAACATTTGTTCAGGAAACCCCATTCCGAACTATTATGTGTGTTCCGTTGCCAATTTTTTTCATCCTTGGAGCATAATCCAGAAATGCATTGTCCTAGAAAATGTCACAATCTGAACTTTAAAATCCATTTCATCATAAAAATATTGCTGGCCTTTCGCTCATCAGCGCGTACCTCGTTTTAGTGAGTAACCAATGCACTAAAATGTCTACTTTATGATAATAGACTGAGGTCTTAAGTGATGATTCAAAATGAAGTCGTGCAAAAGCACGCACAAAAGAAACATAAAGCAAGATTGTTACGGTCAGAATGAATTTAGGGTATTTTTCCCGTTCACAACCACGCACAAAGAATTTTTCACAGAAGATAAGGTTTGGATCACAGGATAATGCACGTCAACAAAACAGTTTCTTTTAGGGGCAAATCAAAATAAATGCACAAGAGTACTAGAGAAACTATGAAATCCACACAAATGAGCACGAGAGTGATGAGTAAGATGAGATGAAAACAAGTAGGCACTTTCCCATATAGTGAAGTATGGCACTTATATGAGGATGTGGATGACACTTTTTTAGAGTTAATTGTTTATCAGAACGTATTACGTTGTGGAGCTGAATTTTTCGCAAAGCGTACTTCTTAAAGAGAGGAACAATTATGCACAACAAAAGTTGATCCAAAATTCTGTCGAACTTTCCGAAATCGGTCTTGAAAAAATGTGAAGATGAAAAATGCAGCGTAAATGGCAATGTAGGTTTTTTTTATATTTTTATTAAAGAATAAACACTAACAAATTTACACTTTCTACAAATTCTCTATTAGCTTCACAAAAAATAGTTTTTAATTAAATTGCCTAGCTAGGTATTCTACTTTATATGGCAGCTACAAAAAACTTAGGACTTTACTAAAGGCCACCTGGGGCGACTTGAACAATCTTTAGCAAAAATGGACAGAGTTACGCCTAGCTTGAGGTCTGAGAGCCGTGTGTTTAGCTTCTGCCGAAAAACAATATATAAAAGGGGCAGAAGTCCTTGAAAATGAACTAATGCTTGACTCCTTAACAAGCTAGGAGCCAAGAGTCTTCGATACGATTTTAAGAAAAATTTAACATTAAGAAGTGTACTTACGCGTTTCTACGCCCTAATTAAATTAAGGCTGGCTACATAGAAATCCAAGCAAGAACAAAATTGGGAGAGATAAGGGAATACAAATTTACTTATTTGCCCCACGTGGAGTCAAACACGTTAAGCCGGCCAATCGTAGTAAAGCAGAAAACGAAAGAAACTCTTATCTCGATTATTCAAATCACCTTATCTACTTCTCTTTGCTTCTGATCCTGACAAAGATATTACATCTTAGATAAATTGAGGCACGTTACTCAGGAGTAGGTAGGTACGTTACCTTTTACCAAATACCAATTACCAAACATTTTCAAAATTCATTTTCAATTGTATGTTTTCATTCCAGAGCATGTATCTGTAATATATCTGTAATATGAATTATATAGTTTCTTGAATAACAAAGTTTACAGTATTTAAAGTTGCCTTCATTTCGTTAAACTTTACAGAACCAATATAAATTATGATACTCCTAAATGCTCTTATTATATTACGGAACTCCTTCACATTAGAAGTTTTGCTACAGCCAATACTCCTCCTGAAATGACAAATAACTGACGTACTAATCTTTTTCTTGAAATTAGAATCCCACTGTCATAAAGAAATACAAATTTAGAACTATATAGCAAGCAATAATTATTTCTGTGAACGATGTATTCAATCATATTTCATCTTGTAACAAAACTGTTGCAAAAATAATTCTAATACACATTATACAAGTAATATGAAACACATGCTTGTTTCTAAGAATGACTGTTTCGAGGCAGAATAAAATCCGAGATTCATCATTTTCATTAGACTGTTCCCAAAAAGTGCGAATAGAATAGCAGGTCTCACGTAAGGTAAACCAGAACTTTTCCTGTTTTGTGATCAAACTCATACAAATTTCCTGCTAGATTTGGCTGCCAGGCTATTGTCTGAAGAAAGTTTTTTGAAATTTGTGTAACCGAAGCATGTTTGTTTGTAACAAGTTATAGGCTTTTGTCTAGTTTATGGCAACTTCCAGCCACTTGCGCCCTCGTCCGGAAAGTCGCAGAAATAGAAAAAAAATTATAACTTTTTTAAAACGTCGTATTTTAGACTGCTCTAGAGAATTCAATTGCAAATCTTTTGCGCTACTGTTGAAGTTTCTAGGTTAAAAATGTGAACGCTGCAGCTCGCACGGCGAAAGGCACTTTTCCACTTTGACCCCCTCCCATTCAAAATGCATTAAGTTTGAAAATTTTAAAAAAGTGGAATCTTACGTTTTTAACTATGCTCTTTCTGTTGAGCATGCAAAAAGTTGCATTTTTGAACACAAGTTTTTTAATTTAAAGGATGCTGCTGGGAAAGCTCAAATAGAATATGTCAAGTATTTGGAAACGATTGCGGAGTTCATGGATGCCATATTTTGAAGTATTTTTTCTCAGACTTTTGGTTTTCAGGAAAACTACTTTAATTTGTTGCGTACCATGGTAAACAATTTTAAACATAATTTTGTTACAGTCACTTTTTTGAAATTTAAAAAGCGTCGATATTAAATTATTTACAGATTAAGTCTTATTGGTTTCGTTACAAGTTTCCTTCCATTTGCACGCAAGGGCATAATGGATATCCTCAAGCAATTTTCACGTCTACTCTCTCACTCACTCACCACGCATGTCAGCTAATATCACAGCTTAGCTTTAAACAAGATTACATTGATGCATAAATATAGGCGGAATGAATATCTCTAGGGTTTTAATGTTCACAATTTCAGTATTAGATAATATCGTGACTCCCTGATCTCAGGGTCAAGAGTTAAAAATATATGAAGACTCGTGGTAGCAGTTTCAACCTATGAAATCGGGGTCTTCGATACCGGTGATTTCAATAAAGACCTAATCATGTCATATGACCCCCCGACCTCTTTGTATTGCTTAGCGTTTCAGGACATAGTTATGCATACATTGAAATGATTACAGACAAAGCTTAATAGATGCACTTTATTTATAAAAAATTACCAATTAAACATGACTATACTTTTTCGTGAGATTTAGCAAAGGTTTTTAAATTGATTGTAATTTTGTAAAGTTTTAATTTGCCTAGAACAAATGCAATCAAATTTGACGAGGATTTTGATTTCGGGGTCCATTTTTTTCTTCAAAAAACTCAATTTTTGAAAAAAGGCGGATTTAATCAGAAAAACCGACCTCAGATTCGAAAAACAGCTCTTTCTACATCTGGTACATACATTTGTTTTCCGGAATCGATCCGGCGCAGATTCGACATTTCTTGGGTTTCAAACTCCACTTGGGATGGAGTAAAAAAAAGTCTGTTTGGTTTTTTTCTTGTATATAAGGATAAGCCACTTAAGTATGTATGAGAAATAATTATAGTAAAAGAAAAAAACCAAATAGATTTTGAAAATCTGTTTTTTTTATCATTTTTTACTCCATCCCAAGTGGAGTTTGAATACTAAGAAATGTCAAATCCGAGCCGGATCGATTCTGGTAAACAAATATATGTACCAAACAAAAAAATATGTAGAAAGAGCTGCTATTTCCAAATCTGAAGTCCATTTTCCGAGTCAAATCCGGTTTTTATGGACTTTAGCATGCGAAATATTTCAAAAGTTGCTAATTTTACGCTCCTGTCAAAATAATGATCAAATATTTTCGCGTGCATTTTAAATGCAGAAACAGAACCACGCCTGGGAATCATTTTGGAGTTTCCAAGAGTTATGGATTAAGTGTGATGACATGAGTGTTTGTTGGTAAAGAATG
>JAQIXW010003717.1:0-12690 GCA_034700685.1 Willowsia buskii | reverse complement strand
TATTTATTTTTTTTGGGGGTCGCTATGTAATTGTGGCTAGGGGGAAAGGCAGGTGCCTGGAAACGTTCATACTAAAACTATGGAGAATTTTTTTGAAAAAAATTACAAATATGATGAACAAAAGTGCCGCATCTAAAAATATTACATCTTCAGTAATTTTCTAATACTGATACAAAAAACTGATGTTAGATTTGAAATCTGCATGTAAAATTACCCTAATGTACTGAGTTTCAACCTTAAACACGTAATTTAGGGTTAAAATGTCAATTTTTGGCGCCCCCTGATAGTGGGGGACAAAAACTGATGTCATATTTTAAATCAGCATGTTAAATAACCCCCGAGTACGACATTTCAGCTTCCTACGATAAGTCCTTCTATGCAACCTATTCTGCGACGGACGGACGCAGAGACGGGCGGGTGACAACTACACCACTACACCACATTAAGTAACCAGTGCGGTTGTCATCCGTTACTTTAGTAAAATGATTTCTTTGCCATTTGGATGGCCCCTCCAACCATTTACCCCTGCCATCAAAATAAATATCGTAAACGTCTGCTTAAAAGCATCCCATTAACTCCATATTTATGAGGTTCTTATCATTTCTTCCAGCATAGAGTATATATTTTTTCCGCTGAAAGTAATGGAAAAGTTACATCACGAATGTGACGGTGTTAAAAAGTATACGTACGATTTCTTCAATGGCTTATGTCGTCCATCGTCCATATCATATCAAAGATTGGTCATCCCAGGTTTACTCCACCTATACATTGTTCCAAATTCTTGATGAAATCAAAAGTAATAACCAAAGGTTTGCTATTTTGTTTCAGCTCTATTCATCCTGATAGCATAATATTATTCGTGATGTACGTATCTTTTCCATCCTAATTGCAACGAATTGTGATTTTTTGTTCACTTGCTGAACACCGGCATAAAATCAAAGGATTTTTCTGCATTACACGGACTTTGTGCGAGAAATCATGCGTGACGCATAAAACTCCCTCCATTCGTAAATCATTATCAAGTTACGTGCATAGTTGACCATGCACACGTACTTATCAACACTGATCACAGTACACATTATAGCAGCTTTGAATAAATGATTTGAATTATAATATCGTTGCTGTGATTATAGATGCTGTATTCATTGATGCCCAAATGTTGTGCAAGTAATCTGAGCCATTCCGCTTGACGAATTGACTTGCTTAGCACGACGATGACAACATCAACAAAAACTCTAACGCATCATAGCTTGTCAATTTTGTGCTTAGGGTACATATTTTTTTGCCTTGTTTTGGTCATCGTGATCATTATTAATGAAATTGAAAAGGCTGATAGGAAGGAAGAAAAAAAGGACTGGCTGGATTTATGATTTTGATGATTTGTAATAAGCCTTTCGTTTTCTCTTGTCCAAGTCAAGTTCAAGGGCTTTATCTCATTCTAGATTGTTTATTGGACTGGATGATGCTTTAGTGCTGAATAAGGTGACTGTCTGCTTACTCTGCCTAGTATGGCGTACTTATGTTCATCATTATACAAAAGTACGCACAATAGCCTGCTACGCATGGAAAGATAGGGAAACTAATTGATTTCGAACCTGGAAAACGTCCATCATGATCAACATATCACATCACATCATCTATTATATAATCGTAATAATAATAACCGTTCATCTTCGTCATCCATAACTTTCTTTTCATGATCACGTTTCCAATGAGTCGGCTTTTACCTTTTTACGCGTCTACACTGTACACATACAACATTTCATTGCTTAAAGTGTGCACACATTTTTGAGACTGACAAAACCGTAAAAGGAAACAGATACAAAATCTCCACAATTCCTGATTGTCCACGGTGTTTTTCTTTCAAATAATATGCGTTGGTAGGCTGATGAAATATCGAAAACTTTATAAAATACACATGACATAACACAGTAATCGGTTTACACATCAATGTTGCGTGTTCTCTGCTTAACGTTTCTATATATTTTTGTAGTTGACTGATTGGCTGAAAACTAAGATTTTACAGATGGGATGTTTGCGGATACTTTTCTTTTTGATATGAATGGTTGATAGAACAATGACAACAATTTTTGTAATAATTCTATTGTTGTTGTTGGAAAGAAAAATACTTGTTGAAAGAAAAGAGGATACCTGAATGTTATGTATTGCATTTAAAGCTGGGATTTGGTCATTTATAAAATGGGTAGAAACACAACGTGTGTAATATATCATGAAAAATGGACAGTTCAAGAGGACACAGGCTGGAAAATCTGACTTTTGATCAACGATACAGGTTTTACTTCTTCCAGTCCGATTCAACATTCGGTTTTCTTTGTAGATCTGTAGAAGAGAATGTGCTTAGATGCCCTTTCTTACGAAAAGGTAACGAATGATGTTTTCAATTGCTTGCATTGCAGGAATATTAACGCACTTAGTTTTTTCTGTGTTTTGTTGTGTGCATTCGCATCGATTGTTAACTACGCATGTATACCTATATATGCACCTATTTCTTTATATAAAACACATAGGTGCAGGAAAAGTCTTACGATTGTGTGGCCAGTCGTTTGGTTCCTCTCTGCTAAAAAAAAGAAATGATTAGGATGTGAGGTTGTTGAAGTTGATACAAAAGGATGATAGAATGCACATAAAGCGTCTCAATTATCAACATTCGGTCAAGCTTCATTAAGACCACTTTTTTCGCTCAATTCAACTTCAACATCCTCAATTCTCGTATACTGTCCTACGAAAATGAATACTTTTATAGGTTTTTGCAAGCGATTGGGTATATCATTATTGGTTAGCCATATTGGGTATCAATTCAAAGAAAATGCAGGGAATTCCAAGATGTTAATGCCCTTCCTTTTTCCTTCCTGGATGAAATTCCACGTTTATCTATCGTTGTTAAATCTGCTGGCTAATGTTACGGTGTAAAGATGTACGCCTAAACATACGACAAATGTCCTGAAAAGCGTACGATAAGCTAGACAAGTGATGATTTTACGCATCGCCGGTCTTCATCATACTTCCACTTTTTTCTCCTGAAAAAATCTAAGGATCCAGTTTATTAAGACTTTGTGCAAATAATTGTTTTTATCTTGATATCATGTATCATTATTTATTACCTGTTGCACTACTTGCATATCATTTGCATAGTTTGAAGGGAGGAATGAACTACTTTTAACTAGACATGTTTCCTGTCAGATCAGCGTAATAATGCGTTATTCGGAAATGATATATTGGCTCTTGTGCATCTCACTATTGTCAAGTGTGCGTACTACTGCGTAGTGTAAAGTAGCAGTAGCTGTGTACATATTCTGTGCTCTTGGTGAACTGATTGCTGATACATACACTTGCACAAAATATATCATTACGTGCCATAAAAGTCGGACTATCTTTTAAGGACAGCAAAATGGAGATAATTCATGTGGGCTTTGTGAGTATGAATAAATTAGAAAAAATACTTCATTCTCCCAGATATGATTTAGCTACAAAATTTACGAGCTGGTGATGATTGCACATAAGAATACAAATTAAGGCAAAAGAGAATGAAAAGGAAGGATTACACTCTTTGTTCGTCTGTTACATTTCATTTTCGATTTTCTATGGCAGTAGTAGCAAGTTTTTTAATGAACGAAAAACGCACTTTGTCTACGTCTGCTGCTAACTATGTGGACAAACACATTGTGCCGACTGACTGCTCCGAATTTGTTTCAAATGGCAGACGATGATGTAAGCTACTCGACATACTGCCTGCTATAAGGGCATGTTTCATCGTAAAAAATGCATAACTGGTTGGTAGCAAAACCATTTAGCTGACACAAACAATGTTACAAAAAATAGAACAAATAATCGTGCAAGAATTTAAGGATCTTACTTTCAGACAGTCACAAAGCGACGGCTATGCTGAATGCCTTGAATGCTTTGGTAAGTCTTAGAAAATTATACACACACGCGACAAGACACACTAAAATCGTTTCGGTGACACGGTCGAGTGAAATTCTAAAAATGGGTTCTCTTTTCATCCTTATTTTATGCAATCGTATTATCATCTTCTTTTCTTTAAAAAACAGTGTGTACGTTTCATCGCAGAAAATAGAAGAGAAAGAACCAGACAGGGAGAGAGCCAAACCTGAAAATATTCATTGCATGCACATAAAAATGACTCGCTCGCGCGACTCCACTGGAAGCCAAAAGCGTGGCAGTGAATAGATCCGAGAAACAAAAATGCAATGCAATGCATCTTCCTTGCATCGCTCTGCTGTTGTCGTCGTCATCGTCATTGTCGTCTCATGAAAAAATCCCTCAGAGGGAATAAAAGGGGAATACTATTTTCTTTTTGCCTCTGATCCGAAGATTCCTGGGATACCTTATAGCTTCCACCAGAATACTGAGGACATGAATGGGATGCATTAGTGCATATTAGCTTTTTTGCGCTGGATACTTTTTGTGAGCATAACGCATGTATCTAAATGAATTGGTTTCTTCGTCTTCTTGGCTATACTGCAAAGAGTGACTGAACAAGTAGCAAATGCGTTGTAATAAAAGTAATGAAAAAGCGTCTCCAGGATTTGTTACGGTGCACTGGAGGTGTATAAATTCAAGCGAGCATACCTTGCTCACTTGAATGATGGTTTCTCAGAAGAAGATGAAACTTATTTGGAAAATGCAGTGGTAATGCTGCAATAATATAATACAATAGGATACAATCAACGATAGCTGCTACTTGTGCTGGCGTCTTCTCTGCATTCAACATCTTCAATTCACAGTCGTTGGAAAAAAGCCTATCGTACAAAAGGAATAACGCTTGCTCACCATTATTATCATCAATACTGTATCATATCGTCTCACCCGTTGGTTGGCTAGTGTCGTGAATTCATAAACGTAGAAATAGAAATAATGGCACAGAGAAAAGCAATAACAACTTTACTACGATATGATGCAGTTAGAAAATGCGTCCAGAAACGAAAGAATCATAATTCCAGAACTTCTGCCAGAACAAGTGCAGCGCGAATATTGAGGAAGCATATAATATCTTCAGTAATAGCATTAGTGATGACAGGCATAGAAGATCTGAAATACACCTATCCATGCACACAGTAGATGGATTATAGAGCTGTTTATCATATTATTATGTGTCTTATATTTGTTCCCCATTGTGCACCCGAGCATCTTGTCTGTGCTGTGCCACTTCGATTTCACTCCTTTTCTTTATATCCCTAAGATCCTAACTTATTTATTTGAATTTTTGGCTTCCTTTGCCAATAAAAGAATCCAACTTGAGAATTTGGAACCTGAGAAGTGAGAAAAACACATCGTAACTTGTCGTTAGTCACACTATACACCGGCAAAAATAAAAGAGACAAAGAAGAAAGAATATCTATGAGCAAATATAGTACACACATATAACTTCAGCATTCATCTTATAACCCTTTAAACTTCCTACTTTAGTGTAGTCACACTTTCATTAATCACGGTTAGAATCATAAAAATGATAATTATGAGGCCTGCTCGGATAAAATCTGATTGACCAACAAGAACCATCTTGGAAAATAATGTATTCGTATCCATACGACAAACAATGTGGACGTGGAAAGTAACACAATTTGTGGAAAGAGAAGTTTTTGGATGCTATCAAGATTATGAAAATAGGACTGTGACTGGATTATAACTTCTTTTTTCAACCCAGATTCATACGGTATCCACTCTTTTTAAAGAGAAACGGAACAACACAACATATAAACACCGACTTAAAATAGTAAAGATATGTAACTATGTATTTCCATCTGCTTGTATGCTTACGATTGCGTTAAGTAAGTACATTAGGTATACTTGATAGTATGATTTGTATGCATATGATATTATTATTATTATTATTCTGTCTCATCACATTATCGTCATCATAATCATCATATCATCCTCTTCACTTGCTCCTACGGAGCCTTGAATGGTGGTTGCATAAGATATGTAAGTCTTCCATGAGTTTCTTCAAAGTTGATTTTGTTTTGATGCCAGTCATGGGATGAATAGCAGACAGGGTACAATTTTTTACATTTACTAATATGAAATGAGTTAAAATGATATAAAAAATGGAAGAATCATGATGAGGATGATGACGAAGATGATTACTAAAAATAAGAGACGAAGAGAAAAAAGCACTACCAATCTTTCCCCCATGCAGATTTACAAGCTTTCCTACTACGACTCAACAACTACTGTTTTAGCTCTCTCACAAAAGAGTACCTCCAGCTATAAGACGAGCAGACAGCCATAAAAGCATGCTTCTACAATGGTTGTTTGTTGATTGCAATGTTGATGATGGCTCCATGATAATGTTCCATGAGATGATGAAGCATGTAAAAATCTTTTTTCTGTAGTTGCAATACGTGCTGTATACACTAATGTCGATATATACAGGCTGCAGCCTGCAGTCTTTGGAATGCGTTGTTTTGGTATCATCAACTTCATCATCACAACGCAAGAATATGGATATAAAAAACCCTTCTTCGCTGTGCATGTACAATGCTTTATTGGCCGTGTAAATATTGTACTTTGAGCTACATAGCTGCAGGTTTACCGGGTTCTCATATACCCAGCAGAACACTCCAAAAAGAAAGAGAGAATCATTAAAAACCCTTTTTTCCATTCTGGTCGTGCCTGCTTGTGCTTGACTCACCTGTCTGATATGAAAGATGGTGCACTAGTCTGGTCTCCCTCCGTATACTACTGTTTTTTCCTACTACTTTACTACTACCATTATTTTCCTTACCAGTTGTATTATTGTGGTTTTCGCTGTGTGGCTAGTTAAGAAAACCTCATTTACTTCGAGTAAGTACGGACACAAGAAAAAGATCCTTCTTCAGTTTTCTGATGACGAGAATGAGCTTCATGATGAGTTTGTAATAATGAACCCTTTTCATTCTGATAATTTGCTAGCATGTATGTATGTGTATGTATATATGTGAGATTTTATTCTTTATGTGTTGACTGGGATGGAAGTTTTTCGGTATTATTTTAGAGAAGATCAGAATGGACTCGACGGACGGTGTATTATGTGCATTTTTATGTGAAGATGTTGAACTTCTGTGAGAGCACAAAAATAATTTCTGTTGTGTTGCGTATGCGTATAAATAGGTATTTTTAGTTGCTAGCTATATAAGTAAATTATTTTGTGCATCATTCTCCGGTCCTCCTCACTGTTTTTATTTCTACCAAGTCAAGCTGAAACAAGAGAAGAGATGACGTGAATGCAGTGCACCTAAAAGTATTTGTGTATTATTATTGCTCTGTTCCCATCATGATCGTGCATATCATTATTACTTAAGTAGGGACACTAATATATAGGAAGTTAACAAAGAATTCCTTCATGCGCCATACACAAACAATGTGGAGCGTGAATCCACACAAAACTTGAGACGCACACATTAGCTCATGATGGTGCACAAGGAAAAAATAATATGCAATCGAAATTGCGTATTCTCTCTGTAGACGAACTTTTTTGTGTGAGATGATGAGGTGAGAGAGGCTCTTTACCGATTCATATTTACATTCACCTGATCAATTCTTTTTACATTGTTCAGAGCAAGCAACGAAAGAGACGTGATGACGAGGAGAAGTCTAACATTTTGAGGATTCTCTTCGTACCTGTTTGTTACCTGTTCATCTTGCATAGGCACGGTATAGGTATGCACGTTTCTTTCCATCTTGCAAGCGTTGTGTATTACGCTAAAATGGTGCATAGTGAGTGCTTACCTGGGCGAGCTACGAGGAGGTAAACAATTGTGTGGTATGAATAGTTTGTGGTGGTGTCGGTATAGTTGTTGTTATGTTGCTGTCGCTGCTAATATGCACTTACCTTTTTTACCTGAGACACTAGCCCAGCTGCAGCTCATTCCTGTTGGTGGCAGGCATAGAGGAAAGACGTCTTTGTTGTGGGTCGTTCGTTCATGCAAGTTCAGTCAGTTTAGTCGGTCGGTTAGTTTTGATCGGCTAGTTTTTTTTCAGCTAAAAAAATTCGTTGTGTAATACCAACAATAACTTGACTTGAATGCAAATGCATATCATCAGATCGAAAAAAAATTAGAACAACTCATAATCATTAATAGTGCCGTACATCACATCCGTGAGCGTTAAGATGTGATGGGGTGTATGGGTACATATTTGTGAACGGGGACGCATGCATAAATACTTAAAATGCCTAAATGGTTTAACCTCTCGCTGATTGTGTCGTGACCCCTTTCATTGTTTTTAGTTTTTGTCTTTTGTGGAAAGAAATTGGTCCATTTACAGCCAAGAATGTAGAAAACATTAAGAACGGACTTATTTGGAGTTTAAACATTATTGCTGTGTGAGCCTGTTTAAAGGAAAATATATACAAGGAAGTGACTCCAAGTGTATAGTTTATTATACCATAAACGCGCTTTATATACAAACTGACAAACACACGAATGTGAAACATGTAGTCTTAGGTATTTTTGCGGCTTTGAGTTTTAGAACCGTATCAAATGGACCGTGTAAAATTACCATTGTTCTTGCACGCTCACTCTTCCAGCCAGACTTGACTGTTCCTCTATCAGCGGCTACATCTCTCTTTAGCATTGACACGTTGCGTCACATAAACACATTACGCTGTCGCTGCAATTACTACTACAAACTTTTACTATACAGAGAAATGCAAGTGCTGCTATATTTAGTGAGCTGATGTGCAATACCGTTACAGTTTGTCTCATCTTGTCGCCTGCTTGTTCGTTACAGCATAGCAGTTGAGTCAGGTCTACCTGTCTGCTTTTACCGAGCCGCGTTGCAGATGCCGTACTCCTTTTACCTTGACATTCCAGGAAAAAATAACTAAAAATATACACACACAGCTAAAGTGTAATTACGATTTTGGCTCTCAGGAATTGTTTCTTCATGCATTCTGCGGTAATAGATTTAAACAAAAAAGTGAACCACTGAAGTGTGATCATTCTCATGCTCAGTATATAAACTGGAAACTCTGAAATGTTAACAAGCATATAAATGGAGCAGCATGCATTTTGGGAAAATTGTTGGCATACATTTTTATGCCTTTGTTTTTCTATATTGCACACAACAATTAATTTCGTCAATGAGTTTTAGCATTCCAAACTAGTGAGTTTTTCGATAAGTGAAAATAATTCTGACTGTTGTTAATAGTCTTTATCCATTTTAGCAGTGTAAGCATTTTGGTGCAAGTTGTATACGTGCTCCATACCTGACTGGCATTACATTCTATTCATTTTATGAGGAAGAATACACACATTTGTTTTTTATCACGTACAAAAGACATTGCAAAGAAAAAGTTGCTAATTGGAGCGCAATCATATTTTGTTGCTCTCATTGTATGACGTACTGTGCTGAGAATATTTTTTGTGACAAACTGATCAACAAGCAATCACTGCACATCGCAGTACATTTATTTAACGAACTAGACGATTACAAAAACAAATGTTAAAAATTCATTTGATGGATGTAGAACTGGTATCTATAAAAGTCAGTGCACTGATTTGTGGTGACAGTTTGCAGGTGTCGATGAATTCTCATTAAAATGTTTATGTGAGTTTTGCAATATTAATATACTTCAGTATTATACACGTATGTATGATATATGAAATGACAAATAACATTACATTGTGGATTTTATGCAGTAGTCGTCGATTTCCAGTTGTCTTTTACTAGTGTTGTTTTAAATGTGAACATTAAAAACTGAGCTCATAAAAACTATCAAGTTTCAGTTTCCAACTAGACTTAAACATAGTAAGCGTTGAGATTGATAGTTGCGAGCAATGATTTGCTTGTTGATTCTTGATGAGAAGCAGCTGGAGAACATAAAATACCGAAGCAGAACATAAAACGGAGAACAATAAGCAATAAAAATTGCTAAAGGTAAAGAAAACAAAATCATGCATCAATTTGCGTACTTTAGCTTCCTTTCTACAATGCATTTTGCAGTCGAATTATCATTTTAATCAAACATGTGTGTTTATTCTCACTTTCATTGGATTTATCCAACATGATTGGATTTTAAAATTTTACTTTCGTATGACTACGTTTTTAATAATTTTATTCTAGATTAAAACCAGTTTCTTATCATAGCTTGTCATTTTAAATGTTCATTTCCCCAACGTCGTGCAAAAGACAATAAATAACCAAGGCATGCAATTTCTCGGATTTAATGAAGTAATTAAAACTAATATTCAAAACCTGTGTGAATTGAGTATATGACAGGCATTCTTATGATCGACATTTGAGACCTGCCTTTACACAGGTGTTGAATATCATGTTCGTTTTGCAACATCAAACATATTCCCAGTTTCAAGTGTGCTTCAAAAATGCATAAACGTATATCATCCATCGTTGACAATAAGGAAGTAGGTGTATGCATTTTTTTCGTAAGGAGTATGATGACTTTCGCTGAAACTGACTATGAGTCTTAAATTGAGTTCGATCTTAACTAGAGGGGCTGTTCTTTAGTTTTTTGGCTTACAATCTTATCCTGATTTTGCATAATCATAGCTCAAAACCTCTTTCATGGCTTTGTTTGCTATTGTTTGAGGGTATCGTATCATTGACCAAATGTTTAGCTCGGTTCATTAGGCAGGCTGAACCGCATATTATACGCCAAAAGCGAAAAAAATGCCTTAATGTAGCTGACGGATGATGACATGCGATAAATAAGGAGGCAGTCTATTCCGTCGTACTTGTTGACTACATGTGCCTATGATTATACATTCCATCATGATAAAATTGGTGAAAAGAATTGAAAATAAAAGCCAAACTCGATAAGCCGTGTCTTCTTTGAGTGTTACGGTTTTTCACACACAAACACAAAAAGTAAGAATGGAAGATGCCTTGAAGCAGTTTAGCTACGCTTATGACTTGTTCATACAATGGCTGCTGATTTAGCTTGCGGTTTCCCTTTCGAAAATTTGTACATTATTAGAGCAAAAGGGTGATAAAGTAAAGTGTATGGAATTAAATTTCTGTGTAAACCTGGTACTGCGAAGGCTGACCAAGTGCATATCTACTTTTATATGCAATTTATCGATGTCGCGATATCCTGTGTGCTCCAACAAACGTTTACTTTCCTCTTGACTTGATCTACTGGAAAGAGCGTATCATTTTCACGCGATGATTGTATACATTGCACACTTAATAAATACATGCGTGGGTGTTGTTGCGTCTTTGTAACCTGTTAAGAGCAAACGGAGAAAAAAACCAATCTGTCTTTTCGTGGAGCATAAAGAAAGGAGGAGACATATAAAGAAGCTTGAGTAATGGGTCTTTCCGCCATAATGGAAAATAAAGGCAAGAAAACATATTCATTTCTATTGATTACACAAGGACATAGAAGAAAAATCATTTTATGAACGGGTTAATATTGTGGGACCGATGGGTCAGTTTACATGCATGGGGATCAATCGTTTGAGCCATCAACCCTTTCATTATTCATTGCTTTGAATATTGTCGAGGGATGCCACTTGCCACTGACTCTTCTGGATGACCTGCCTTTACATGCAAATACAGTGGTGCAGTGGGTTGTTTTGTAGTTGTTCTATTAAAAGCATCATTGAACCAAACTACAAAATTGTTTGATATTCCATGTAAGGGGAAAAACATGTTGTCCTCCCTCAACTCGTTTATGTGAGCTTTTTTTCCGTGGATATGTCTATTTTGATTATCGTTTCCTTTCAGACTCTTTGTGTGACAGACAACGACAACTTTATTGAAGCGTGAAAGTGGTATACATGAGGCAAAACACAAATATTCAATTTATCAGACGAACTTGAGCTGCAACATTCATTCATCAAAATCATCATCGTTCATTCATTTTTCACGCAAAAGGGTGAGAGAGGGAAACTTTAAAATTCTACAAGAATAGTAGCAGGTCCATTAAAGCTGAGAAAGTCCAGTTTATTAAAAACGGATTGAGATGATGAAGTTTGTAATGTCACCAGACCATAGTCTACAGGTTAAAGCTTATTCTAATTTGCATCGAGCTCCTTTACTGCTTCAGCCTTTTTTTCTTGAGCCTTTATGTTACGCACAATGTGTTGTCATTGTGTTGTTACCATTGTGGCTTGTGGCACCACCACCAAGATCACGACTGCGTATCTTCTTGTGTGTTGCGACTTTACAATGGTTTGTCGTTTCCTGTGTGATTTTGATGAATGAGGTGATGAGGATGATATTGGATTCGTGTGGGATTATGATTAAACAAAATTGACTTGTTGCCTGCCTTCCACTCTCAGCATGCATAACTGGCGCCATTATTAGATGATACATTATACTCAACTATTTTAGGAAGCCACCAAGAGAAACCACCCGATGGAAAAATCTTCAAATAATGCCATATTTTCAAACAGATTAAGCTAAATACGTACCTAAATATGCATAAATTGTACTTGACCCAATCGAAATTAGTAAGAATTTTCTATTATCATAACAATACAGAGATGTCTCAATAGAAAAGAAGCAGTTTCATGCTGTTCTCTGAGCTATTATAATGAGTAGACCATCATCGATCATATTATTACCAAAAATTCGTCAATTTTACATCTCATATAAGAATTGCTTTTCCATCTAGGTATATTTTCCTTGAGATGCCACCATACAAAGTAATTCGAGCAGGCCGTGGTGGTCTACTGGGCAGAACCCTGAAGGTAGACGGTGAGG
>JAQIXW010003716.1:0-12694 GCA_034700685.1 Willowsia buskii | reverse complement strand
CATATTAATCCGAAAGGCACATTAATTTCATCCTCATTCCTTCCTTCTTCTATTTCCTTCTCGGCCTAGTTTTTTTTCACTTTTGCAGTTTCCCTCTCGTCGTTTCATGATAGAAGCAAAACTGTGTTGTGTAAGGATAGGAGTGGGTATGTTTTTCTTTTAAATAATTTCTTGTATTATTCAAATAGAAGAGAGGGGGACAAAGAATTTGCGATAGTTTTTGCTCCTGTTGCAAAGGGTTTTTTGGGGAAAGTTGAACCAACACAACGTAATATTATATATTGCTTCATGTTTTGTAATAAAAGGTTGTGCGATAAAGAAATGAGGGATAAATTATATTTTTCGCTGCATAATTTATAGACGTGTCTAGTGATATTTTAATGTACATACATAATTTGACTTACACCTTGTTCCTGTTTTGCGTAGCGGTGCTCCGAGCTCACTCACCGTGCCAAAATTATAATATGCATAATATTTAATTTGAGAGAAAAGAAAGAGACCGAGGGAGTGGAAGGGAACGTAGTGTGCCTTCTATTCAGAAAAGGAGAGTGAGATTGAGGAGAGAGGAAAATAAATGAGGAATATTTTGTGATTGTGTATAGCAGAGCAAACGAATGAGTTTATTAGGACAAATTCACCCATTAGAAAATTGTAGGGGCAATTAAATCCAAATTATACGGCTACATTTCAAAGCACGCAAGCATGCTTTTCCATACTCGATGGCGTTCTCTCTCTCTCTCTTCCCGGCTCTATTTATAGCAGATGGACAAGCCCACGCATTCATTCGTCAGTATACAAAGCAAAACATTTATGAACGTATCCAAACTCCGTTCCGTTCCTTTTCGTAATATTTACGGAGAAAAGGCAAGCAACTGTAGCACCTATAAAAAATTCCAATTTATTCAGAGTTCATATAAAATAGTGAAAGGGAGAGAGCTACCTAAGAGTAGAGAGGGTAAGGGCCATAATGATAAAATGAATGTTCATGTTTGTTCATGTACTTTCTATAGCAGTTGTAGTAGTACCAGTAATGACAATGAGCTAAAAACAAAGAAATAACATGTTACGAGGAGAACGAAGGTTAGGTACACACATTAATTAACATGTTGCTACTCCAAACCCATACGTACACCTAATAACATGCCCCATGAAACAGATTTCATGATTGCACTTTAATATATCCTCAAACATGGCGAGCTAAATGAGACCGTTTATTGTCTCCGATAGCGAATGAGTGGCTAGTTTAATGACTGTGTACTTGTGAATTGTGCATTTTCTTTTCATATGTATCCTTTGATTTCATTCATTGCTCACCTTTGAACTAGCCACGCTATAAGTAGAATCGCCAAGATTTTCCAAGACATGGACGATATAAATGGCCTTCACTCTTTCCAAATGTATTTGTATAGTAAGCCATACAAATGAAAGATTTCAATAGAACAGAGAGCTTATGCCTTAGACACACAAACACACATTTTCGTGAGTTGTATACTTTTTCTTGTAGTCCTACAAAAGTCGGGACAGAATGATGAGCACAGTAGGCTTATTTGAGGGCGAAGGCACAGAGAATAGAGGAAGAAAGCATTAAAAGTGAACACTGGCTGTATCGCCACTACTACTAGTCATGCTACGTTTGAATGATTTTTCTTCTTAGAAGTGAAAAGATTGAAGTTGTTTTCTCGCTCATCTAGGTTTGGATTTTTCCTGTGTATGAGCAGACCTGAAGAAACAGGCGGATTCATTAAACGACCATTTTCTATTTGATCGTGACTGAGAACTGTTACTAGAGGAGCAGTTTGTCCTATCTAATGCCTGTCCACAAGGTATAGACATAGTGAGCATTCCTAGTGCATTCTGAGACAGAAGGACTGAGTGGGAGAAGAAAAATAGATAGATTTCAGACAGTCTAGGTATTATAGGTATTTGTATCAAAGAAGAAATAATACAAGAAAAAGGGAAGGAAGAGAAACGAAGGAAGCACAAATCAAGAAAGGAAAGGAAGAACAAACGAAGTACAGAAAAGGGGAAAGTTGTTATTTGTATGTGTGTCTGTGTGCATTTCTTTTACGACATCAAATGAAAACGGGCTTGTGCCTGGTATTGCATACTACAACTCCTGCCTCTACCACAACCCAATTTCCATTACTTTTCTTCACTATGAAGGCTCCCATTACATGTGAAATGATATGGACACAATGACTGGATGTGTGGTATTTGATTGTCGAAAGTATGAAGGGAACAAGGGAAAGAGAGGCAGAAAGAGAAACAAGGGAAGGAATTTTTTGTTTGAGATTTAAAGACGAGGATGGTATGTGTGGGAGAAAAACAAAAAAAAAATATTGGCATGGACCAACACTACTACTGCTGCTATAGCTATTGAAGCTTCTACGAGTGCTACTAATTCTCTTTTCTTTTAGCTTTTGCTGACATGAAGCTTTAAAATGTGTGGAAAAAAGGATCGTGGTAAATGGGTTCATGAGGAGCAAGAGAAAAAAACGAAAGCAGTTTAAAAGGGTTAAAATCACACACAGTCAAAGTCCCTGCATTACATATCTTTCTTGCTTTCAGCTATAGTTTGTGTCGTCTCTACACATACTAGAATTAGAATTTGACTATATGGTAAGCAATTTTGTTCGTAAATGTTATATCATCATGACGTCCTAAACGTCTTAGGTCATCTAAAGCTAAATATTTTGACACTGTGAGTACTTCTCAGTGTGAGAAAGCTCCTGTCTTCCAATGTAAACATATACATAAGTGGTATACGGTATAGCACATTACATACGGCTAGTGTCTTGCATCTCCAGAAAAGCTTTTTGTGAAACCACTGACAAGAATTACAAAATTCCTTCTGTAATCAAATCCCTTTTAAAGTTCATCATTCTCATTTTCAAGATTCTCTTGTGTAAGTGTGCTATATGGTTTGAGTCATTTTCTCTGCCAGTATTATTTCGCGTTTTAATGATACTTTGGAAAAGGAAGAGAGTAAAAGTGCGGAGAAAGAGGGAAAAAGAAGAGAGGTTGCAATGTTCTGTGGAGAAGACAGAGAGGGAGAGAAAGTGGAAGAAATAAGAGAACTTTTTTTCTCTCATAGATTAACTCCAGCATCTTTCATGATACTCGT
This sequence comes from Willowsia buskii, assembly GCA_034700685.1. Classification (NCBI taxonomy): domain Eukaryota; kingdom Metazoa; phylum Arthropoda; class Collembola; order Entomobryomorpha; family Entomobryidae; genus Willowsia; species Willowsia buskii. Next base: position 9,570 of record JAQIXW010003716.1, on the reverse strand, counting down.
GAAGTATCATATTGCATGTCAGACTCCTCCTTGTATGTTTCAGACTCTTTTGTCCTACCACCACCACCACCTCACGTTTTCCTAAGAATTTTGTAGAAAACATACGAAGTCGTTTCAGTCTTTTTTTGCAACGGAGGGAAACACAAAAATGGAAAGGGGTATTGTTTTAGATTCAGACTATATATAGTCTAATGTCTACAAATACAAAAAAACTCATAGAGACACGAGATATTAAAGCCCATACTGCAACAAGAATCACTAAAAGCAGCATTTTTTTAACTTTCCCTTTAATACGCCATATGTAGTAGCTACTATTATTAAAGGTGCTTGTACAACTCGCACAATAAATACTTTTGTTACGTGCAACCCAAAATTTCCATCAGATGAAGATGACGATGGCACAATTCACTTTCGTTCATCAGCAGCATCATCGCCAACAAAGCAGAGTACTTATACACATTTTAAATTGTGAATACATAAAAAAAGAAAAGCGGTTCGGAGTGACTGGAGAGCAAAACTAAAAAATAATTGTGACAAGGAGCAGCACATTGGAAAGTAAATAGAAACGGCATGAGTTGGAAATCACTGGAAAGTCTCTCGAGATTTGAGTACAGTCTAAACTGCGCGTGTGTTCATTTATCCATTTGTCAAAGCAGAGAAAAGACATTGCGAATCGGTAGAAAAAGGAGAAAAGTGATTTTTATGTGTTTGACATGTCAAGAGGGAAATGGTGGTGGTAAGAAGCAACGCCTTTCTCCTAGAAACGAGTACATGCTCTCACATTATTGCTGAATCGGACTGGTTTGCATGCACTTTTATCATGAAGATGACTGTTATTATGCCAAAAAAAATACTTCCAGGGACTTGAAATTTATTTTCATGTGCGTTGACACGTATAATTTTTAAAATGTAATGGAGTCTTACATACAATGCGAAAGTATAATGATAGGTAGGACGAAAACAATCTCAAGAAGACAAAAGATGATGACGATGGCAAAAATAATAATCATGTTATTATTGTAAATGTAGGGTACGATGTTAGTCATTCAGTTAAATGCTCGTCATCGTCGTCATTTTCCTAGGCAAGTTTATAAAAAGAAAAAAAGTTATCGTCTAGTGAAGCTATTCGTGTAGCGCTGCTCGTCTTTTCGAGAAACGTAGGAATTAATAACGTGAATGAATTAAGCATGATGTTACTTTGGGTATGACTTCTTTTTCTTTTCCCCTTTCCGTTCTCTTCGTTTTGGTCAGGGAAAAAGACCGTCTGCTTGAAACTAATAATAAAGGAGTCTGAGAAAACGGTGGAAATCCCCCAAAATTGCACATTACGAAATAATGGACTTTATAGTTGTTGCCCACGTAGAAAGTGGCGGTATGCTGGATCCAAGAAACAGACAAAGATGAAGGGAACGAAAAAGAAGTAAAGTCATAGAAGAAGAAAAGCCAAAGATGCGAGTATGTGCCATTTAAAGCAAACGTTAGAAAAGGGAGTAAGACGAAGAATGAAATGCTTTAAACTTTTACCTCTCACAAAGCTTACATATTATTCCTGATTCCTAAAGAATAGCAAGCATAATATGAAACCATGTAAGTAGAGAAACTAGCGCATACAATTCATAGTAGAATGTTCATTTCAGGTGGAAATACTTCACAGAAGCCACATAGAGAAAAACACAATGTGTTTGTATACGTATGTGCGTCTCAGCATTCGCGAATGAGTTCTCAACTACTGATTATCACTATTATTAAATATATTTTCAAGTATATATGGTTTCATATGAAGTCTGTGAACGCAAGAATTTCTAAAACTGTAGCAAAATGGGAAGATAAAAAGTGGATATTATTATTGCGAGTAAGAGGTTGGCAGTAGTGGTAGTATCAAAGCAATTGTGAGAGAGACAGAACACTAGAGTATTATTATAAGTGGTGTGTGTGTATACTTTAGGAGGAGACAAGAATGTGGTATGTGTGGTATAACCATGTGAATACCTGAGTACGTATACAACAAAAAACTTGGAGTAAAAGTGATTTTTGGAGGAACGGCATAGACGAAAAATAGAGAAGAAGAAGGTTAAGATCTTGAGAGCGAGAGGTAAACAGACCATGGAATATGATTTTAGTCTACGAAGAATGGGGAAAATGGTGGAAATGGATGCATGGGCTTAAGTCAAATAGCCAAGAGGATCCTTCCTCTCTCTCCTCCCTCCCGCTTTAACGGTGAGACGAAGAAGAGGAAGAGAAGACAAGGTGGAAAAAGGGGCAGCAGCGTCAGAGGAACAAGAGGAAAGGAAAAAGCAGTTCTTTATCAATTTCCAGTAGGATCATAGGAAGTCGTAGCGATTCCTTTTTAGAGCTCTGATTCCCATTTCCCACCCGCTGTTTTTCTCCTTACTTTTCAGTTTGAAAATTTATGGAATTCTACTTTTTCGTTTCTCGCTTTCTTTTCCTCTCGTATGAGTATTTACAGCAAGTGGTAAAAACTTACCACCATAACCATACCATACCTACGTACCATCTCTCACAGAAAATGATGATAAGAAAGAGCAGCGCAATGTGAGCAAGTCTCGCTACCACACAAAACGAACATTTTCCCTTTATATCTCTTTTAAATAAGCAGGAAAGGTGTCCTCTCATCCACATACCCAATTTATATCACAAAAATATTCAGACTCATAAAACTAACCATGAATTATTTGCTGGGAACAACAATAAAACTATTTCTATCTGTTACTGTTGGCTCCCTTTCCTCCGCAATTTCAACAGTCAGCGTCTTCTTCTCTCTCCATTCTTTTTCAACCATGCTCTCTGAAAAGCCAGAATGCACACCGAGAGAAAAATTCCACTCATCATCAGTTTGATTTTCATTGGATTAGACCAAACAATCTTTTTTCCTTAGCAGATTTTCCTCTTTTTATTATTACTCTATCTCTTTTTATGTACTATTCTACTAGCATTATGATCATAATCTTTGTGATAATACTCTTAGTAATCACTATTCTGTAACTTTCGCTATAAGGTGACTCATATGCCTAAACAAGCCACCTCACCACCTCAACTACCAAGGTACTAATGCTAGTTTTCTCGAAATTCCTGTGGTAAATATGTGTGCTCATTTCTTTCCTCCGTTCTCTTTGTTCCTTCTTGATCGTCCTTTTGTTTCTGATCTTTCGGCAATTAATAAAACAGTCAGTCAGTAGGACATATCGATGGAATTCCATTACACTCTGGAGAACAACCAACGAGTGGAGGCTAAGATAGAGAGAGAGAAAAAAGGAAGAAGGGATAAACGATTCTTGGTTTTTTACATTGACACAGGCGGTAGTAGAAGACGAGGAGAAAGCAAAAAGAAACTTGGACTCGTCTTTGCTATTACGACTAGTAGTATGTCAACGAGTTGGCCTCATCTGTCTTTTGGTAGGAAATTAATTTGCCTCGATAAAATATCGAGAGTGTAATATATCTGAAAAATGGGAATTGAATGTCTTCTATATGATATTACTCTCTATTACTATTTTTACTTTCGTTATGTCCCCGGGCTTCTCTTTCGCTATATCGATAGGTTATTACGTATGGATATTCGGTGTAGTTTTGAAGCGGGTTCCGTTTCATATTCTCGCTTTCTTTCGATTTTTTTTTCTTCAGTTACTGCCACAATAATAGTACATTGCGTTTTTTTCTGTTTGTGTGAGTGTAGCTTTGCCACTTATTTTTTTCAGTCAAATGAAATGGGACTGCAATGAAAGTGTTGAAGATAATTCGACCTCTTTCTTTCTCTTTTTTTCTTCGTCCTGTGCTCCCATCTCTACTGCTACTTCTTCTTTTTTTGAGAGAGGGAGCATGTAAAAAGATGTGAAAGATAAATGGGTTATGAGTTATAAGGGCACTTGAGAGAGAAGTCGAGAAATAATACTCCACAATAAATATATTAAGGGGGATGACATCAAGAAACTCAACTTGCTGTACCATTGGCCGGGATTGTGCTGAGCAATGAATACTTCATCCATTATAAATAACATTGAATGTGTGCAGTGTGCACCTATAACCCTTCATAGTGACGCTGGCATGGAGGGCTGACAGAATAGAGAAGAAAGATATTTTTTACCATCGCAAAAAGGATATAATGCAGTGTATCAACACACACCAAGCAACATTTATCTTCTCAGCTTGATTCCTTAATCTCGAGAAAAAAAACGGAAGAAATGAGAAGAAATCCTTATCATAACTGGGGGAGATCTCTCATGGAATAAAATGAGGTGAAAAGTGAAAAAGTCATGAGTGGACTATGAGAGTGCTTACATGTTTCATTTTATGATAAAGTATTTTATATACCGTAACATATTATATACTATTTACTCTCAGAGTCACAATAAATGTCACATCTATTATGAAATCTTGTGCTGTTTTTTTTTACCGAGATCGTTGTTTTCTCGTTTCACAATTAAATTACTTATGCGCATAATTGTTTGTTCGGAGACAATTACTGAGGTTTCTCTCCGGAAATCATATGAATTTGCAAAATCTTGAAATGGATGGTAACTTTATACCATTTTCTACCTTTCATTTTCAGATTCCAAGAGTCAAAAGGAGAGCATATATAGGATGTGTGTAGTCTTTTATAAATACTTTTACAACAAAAGAGTAGAGAAGCCATGAGAAGACAATGTTTTCTCACTGCTATTTATTTATTTATCGTTGTTATTATAACGCATCATGTATAAATGGTGGAAAGGATTTGCGCGTTTAGGTATATTGTGATAGTCGTTTTGTCTTCCTCTATTTCTCTCTATTGTTCATTAAACAGTTAAACCAGCATGTAAAGACAATGAAAATTTGTGCTGCTGCTGATGCTGCAAGTAAACTAAACAACGAAAACTCTTGTCTTCCCCTCTTTTGTTCTCTTTATGGCTGTTTGAGGTATAGTACAATGATGATCAGATCAGAGTTGAATGGTTGGTTTTTGGGGACGGTGGGATGGTAATGATATATGGGAGGTGTGTACAATTTTTTTTGGTACATGATTCTTCCTGTATTCAAGTCATATAGTCAGTGGGTGCCTCTCCGAATTCAAACACATACATTGCAGTTTCTTTCACACTCCCTATAAAAAAGTTGTACTAATAGAAATGAAAAAGTCTATAAAGAAATAGGTGTCGCTTTCTCCTTCTTTTTTACCTTTTCCATTTTTGTCGAGAAAAAATGGAGGGAAGGGGAAAAAGACGAAAAAAGTGTGGAATGTCCACAGGCATTCCAAGTTATTATTACCTGGACTTTTTTCCCTGGATGATGACCCAAGTAATAAAGGGGCGCGCACGAACTTGCACTATAATCATATCATAATAACGACACAAGGAGTGTTATTTTACCCACATTACTCTTCACTTCCTCCTATGAGATATGTATAACGTGTAGGTGTAGTCGTTTTAGCGGGAGCAGTACAACCAACTAGCCATGTCCATGGATGTGTGGTGGCGGCCGAGGAATGTTTCGAGTGTTTGGTTGGTCTTGTAAAAGTCTTCCTTTTGAGTTGTGTAGTGAAGCAGACACCATGAAAGCCGAGTGAGATGATTTTGATACAAGGTATTCTTCTTATGAAACGTTTGCAATAATGCCCCTTGCCGCGGAAAAAAGAGGAACAACCGGAGAGAGAGAGAGAGAGAGAGAATCCCAAGTTTTTCCATCTTTACTTTATTTTTCTTTTCATTCTCTTTTCTTGTTTCGTGTAACTTGAGACAAAATATATGTGTAGGAAAAACATCATCATGTCTAAATGTTCATAGTATGTTTAACCTAGATAATATGTGTGAGTAGGGAATAAGAGAGGGGAACTCTGATAGACTGAACATAAGAAGGATTGTGAGAAGAAAATAGGAAACCTCCCTACTCAAAAAAAGAAGGGAAAGAAGTAGAAGAAATGAATTGGATTTTTTATCTTTTTTCCGAAGTGATTCTGAAGTGGCCTATTACTACATCAGTGATACACTAAGATTACCGCTAATATGACACATACACACAAACATCCACCGAGGAATATATATTAGAATTAGAAATACATGTCGATAGGTACCTATACATAGACTTGAATTGAGGAAAAAAGAAACATTGCTTGTGTGTGTGTGTGTGTAGAGTGGACATAATATGTACGTACGTCGTCCACACTTTCATTCAATAAAGCAATGTGTTCCGCTTTCTCTTTGCGTAGACGAAAGTGACGTGAGAAGAGGAAAGAATCGGGCATGTCGCGACTACTTCTGAGAACCAGTCCTTCTACGATAGTCAGTCAGCACCACGTAAGCAAAGTGTGTGGAATAAGCAAGCGAAAAAACTGAGTAGTCGCCGAACACCATTTTTTTGCTTTTTCTTCCACAACTTCTTTTTCATACTTTTGCTACGACTGAAATCGATGCTAAGAAATTGGGATATTTTCTTTCTACTCGCTATAAAGTTATTAGGATGGTGGTGATGGTGATGGAAAGAAAACTAGACGAGCTGCTCCTTTTCCTCTTTTTTCTCTCCTAATATCCCGGAGGCTTCTTTATTTTTTGAAATATGAGGTTGTCGGGGCGAACGTACGTGAAATGCTGCACAACATTGGAAGAAATAGAGAGACCTGACTGTCGGGGAAAAACTGCTAATGTTACTACTCCCTCTACTATTACGAACTCTGTACTTTCTATTTTTGCTTTCTCCTATAAACCTTAGTCTTGAGATAGACATGTAATAGATACTGAAGGGAAAGAGTGAGAAAAAGGAGAAATGAGAGATAGAGCCACAGAAGCCCATTATTGAAGAAGCATAATATATAAAGGTAAAAGTGTTTGCCGCCACATATTACCTTTTTTGGTAGAGCTCGCTCACCTTTCGGAATGAGAATGGTTCAGTAAAGGTGGCAATGCTGGAAGACTGATGTAAATAGCTCAAAAGTATATGAGTAAAAATTGTCTTGGCTGAGGTGGAACACACACTAAGCAAAATAGGGACAGAAAGAGAAAAGGAAACTGTGGTGGTGGTGGCGGTAACGACGACATCAGTATGGAGTGGGAGAATGTCTTCCTTTTTTCTCTTCGTCTTCAACATCATCAGTAGCAGAAGCAAGCGTCACCACTACACAGAAAACTTGATACCTCTTTGAATAGAAGGATTTAAAGATTGCTTTCGCTGAAAGATGTCAAAGACGGGGAAAAGGCATTATTGTCAGTGTGAACAACTGTCTTTTCTTCATTCAAAAAGCTACAAGAAGAAGACGAAGAAGAAGAGGAGGACGACGAGAGAAGAGAGCTTCACTGAGCAATAATAATAATAGGCAATAATATTACGCCGTCCTTGCCGCTACACGTATCTCCTAACTAAGTCCACGTATCCTCCTTTCTTCTGCCAACCAACTGCGAACAAGTTCTGCCGAGATACAATGGGAAGAAAAAGAGGCATTATAAATACATAATGTGCTAGACTAGTTTTTTATGCATTTTCAAAGGTAGAGATAGATTTTGTTTGAAAAGGACTAGAAACGGCTGCAGTTACTATTACCATCGCTTTTGTAGGTTTGCCGTTGCTGCAGTAGAATGGTAGTTTCGTAGCGTGAGGATGGACGCGATGATGGTGAAGTAATTTTCTGACGAGATGAAATGTGTCACTTTAATTCATCCTAGACAGCTGTGTTGATGTGACTGTCGTGCAAATTACACCACTTTGCTTTGTAATTAATGACGTTAAATCACATTCTCGAATACAAAAAAGTCAGAAGACCAGGATGGAAGGAAAAAGTAGACGGAAGCAGTTTCAGAATCTTTTCGATTATGCTTACTTCACATTGGCATGAATGAAGAAACAGTGCAATTGTTTTATGTGATGAACTGTTCACTTACTACATTTTTGTACGTCTTGTAGAATGTTAATTTTCTAATGTGGTTATAGCATTAGTATGCAGTGTGTCAATGAAAGGAGTGAAAAATGATTACGAAAAGCAAACCTTGTTGGTCCTTTTTTTGAACGAAGAACAAACAGGTGAATAAACTTCAAAAACGTATTAAAATGTCGTGTGTTTAGTAAAACTAAAACATTTTCTTAAAATAAGAGACAAAGTTTTTTTTCGATTAATTGCTGCTTATTCTCAACATAAACCATCAATTCTGAAAATGCCTCCAAATTGAAAAGTTCAGTTTTGGAGATAAAACATGTAGGCAGTAGAGGAGGAAAGCAATTATCACAGTGTTTAACCAATGCTCCAATTTGCCATGAGTGGGTGCGAAAGAGAAACACTTACAACTTCACACTTCAAACTTGTCTTGCACACATTAAAGGGATTTCATTTGACATACCGCTTGGGTATGTGGCACATGTTGAAAAAATCGTTTGCAAAAGACTAGAAAAAAATTAGCAGGAAAACGACAAACCCAAATTTCATGTTACACATTCCAATTTTCTTCACCCTACAGACCTACATAAATATGTTAAACTTTTATTCAACTCAAATTTGTAAGTTTAGGGCGATGAATGTGATCACGTCCTTGACAAGAGCAAGAAAAAATGTGTCCATGTTTCAAACACTTTTGTATGCATTACAGGTAGGTCGTTAAATAAGGAGAAAATTTTATATGGAGGGCTGTCCTGAATCCAGATTGAGCTGTGTGAAACTACTGGGAAGAAGTGGGTTAAAGAATGCAGAGTATTGTAACAAGTATTTTTCTTCTGATGGATTGGAATATGGAACTTATGTCACTAGAGGCAAAGTGCAGCAAAAATTTATGTAATAAATTAGTTTTCAAAATTACACCAATTGTATCAAAATGATAAGACGTTTGAAAATTATAGTGGTTGGAATATGAAATTCTAAATATATGGATCACTTTTATATTTTTTTTTTTAAATTCGCAAATTATGTAGATTTGCATGAAAAACTTTTGCATTCTGGAGTGCTTTTACGCATCTAGTAGGGAATATATAGAAAAGATCATGTGTAACATTAGAAGAGGGGTTTATGTTTAGGATTTTTTTTAAAATCACGTACCTTATTCACGTACCACAGAGTAATACTCATTTTATTTGTTCATTCTTTGGTAAAGATAAAAGTATGTTTTATGCCTTGGCATTTAAAGTAAATAGAGATCCTGCTTGAGAGATTTCTTGCTCCAGAATGCATTCATTTCTTGCTATTGTAGAACGTATGTCAATCATCAATGATTGAGGGCCATAAAAATTTTTTACGCGCAATATTCTTTCTGATTCATAAAAATACTTTGTTTTGAGTTTGTCATACTTGTCTTCTCCTACCCAGAAAGGAGTAAGGGTGACAAGCTTACGTGGCACATCGTCATCTACAATTGCTCGAATTTTGTGGAAACATTACGCTTAGAACCTCTCTACTTTCACTGAGGTAAGGAAAAAAGAACATAACGTCATCGTAAGAACGTGGCATTGAGAAAGGAACAAAGACACAGGTTTCACAAAATAAGATCGTGTGGCATTCCACGACGCTTCCAGTCACCGAAGCTATCATTCATAATACGTTGTGGTTATGAATGGTTGTGTTAATAATAAAACTAGCTAAGACTGCAATTAGTATTTTCTATATAA
>JAQIXW010003715.1:0-12698 GCA_034700685.1 Willowsia buskii | reverse complement strand
TGAGTATTATTTACTTCTTTCCCTACAGTATGTTGTAACTTAAAAAAGTCCTTGTGTCATATATTCATTTTAGATTGATCAACTTCAGTTTATGGAATGTACTAAAAGTGAAACGTCATGAGCTCCAAGATCTTTATTATGAGTGGGCATTTCTCCGCAACCAATCTTTATTCGATGCATTCCTTGAAATTCTTCAAGTTTTATCAACTCGAGATGTTGCCCCTTTGTTTAAAATTATGACAATGGAGGTGAGTGAACTGTTCTACGTACATTATATTTTTATGAGTATTCGAAAGTTTTTGATTTGATAATAATGATTACTTATTACAGGCAAGTCTTCAGTTACCTCCTACGGAGCAAAACTCACCAGACCAGACAATGCCTTTATCAGGCGATTCACTGTTAGCATCTCTGTTGGGATCGGATATTGCGTCAGATGCTACCAAGACTGTAGCAGTAGTTACACCTTCATCCGCGATTAATATTCCACGTAGCAGAGATAGTCGATTAGTGCAATCTGTAGATAAAACTTCTCCAAACCAGTGCAAATTTAATTATAGTCATGGACAAGACGCTGTGATAGACGCTAATGACATTACCTTGCAAAACAATATTCCAAATTTTTCTTATAGCTATCAGTCTCCTGTTTCTTCGCCTCCATTAGATCGGGTTCAGCCAGAATCTCTTACAACTTCAAGACTTCAAAGTGTTCCAAAGGCATCGTCTTTGCTAAACTTGCCAGTTTCAACAACGTCATGTTCCCCTGAACACGAACCGATTGCAAGATATGCTTCAGTTGCTTCCGTAGGATTGCTATCTCATCACAGATCCAGCTCTGATGAAGGTAGACTAGCAAGAAAGAAGTCTGGTTGGAATGAATCGTTTTTAGAATCAGGTGGAATGGTACTGCCTCCAGCAATCGGTCATTTTCCAAGACCTCAGGAAGGACAGACCCTAACATCATTTTTAACCTCATTGTCGGACAATTTGCCAGACTTGGACAGGGAAAACGCACATTTCAATGTTTCAGAGGCATTAATATCTGCATTTGAGAGGATAAAAATACAGAAATACCAAGAAAAACTTAAAACACAGCAAACTAATGATGAAAGTGATGAAGAAGATGTGTTTGGAACAGTCAAACAGAATAATAATGCACCTGTGGAAGGGAATAACCCTGGTCCGTCAAAGCCGTTCAGGAGATTGCGGGGACGGCAGACTGATCCGTCTTTCACGGAAACAGAAGAATCAGAGTACGTATAACGTATGACCTCTAAGTATGCATAAGGCTCTTTAGGAATTATAAGAAAAACTACTAACTATACTACTATTGTACATTTTTGTTTTGATAGGCTTGAATATTGGCGACAGCAGCCTCGAAAACCACCACCGTACCTAAGAAAGAAACCTCGTACCTGTTTCGAGGAGTCCACTGGTCAAGGAATTGGTAAGTCATGTAAACGATATTAGTCAAATCGCTAAAGCGAGGAAATTTTTTAATGAGTTTATAACTTTTTTCAGTCTCACAAGCTTCTTCATCGCTGACCTCATCAGAAGAAGATTTTCTCTCTTCGTCTTACTCTGCGGAAAATGTTGCTCTAAATTTGTTGAGAAATTCAAAGGTCACGGATCAGCAACTTCCTCCTGCCTCAGAGTTACAATGGCTTGTGACAGAATTGGAGGCTCCACAAGCGTTACTTCCACTTCCGAAATCAAAGGGCGCATCTGAGAGTGAGAGTGATTATAACAGTGGAAGCACTACAGAGAGCTCGATAGGAAGAATTGACAATCATATACGGCTTCGCGGCAATCTAGATTGGGCCCCTCCTAGACCTCAAATTATCTTTACTGTTCATCCGCCAGCCAGGTATTTGCATAAAACTACTTCATACCAGATCTGTACGAAACCGATTTATGCAAAATATGTGTCAACTATTTTTTTTTGTAATTTGCTTTAGCATCAACATCTTAATCAAGACACAAAAATGTCGATGTGCCGGATGTGGCTCCAAAGTCGATATGAAATATGTGTCGACATTTCGCTATTGCCACTACTTGGGACGCTACTTTTGTACCGGTTGCCATACTGGAAAACGCGCCAGATTGCCTCAGATGATTATCCATCAATGGGATTTCAGTCCACACCCGGTGTCTAACTTTGCCTCGACTTTACTAGAAAAGCTTCAATCTGATCCAGTGTACAACATTCTAGCTATTAATAAAACCATATACCGAAAAGTTAAGCTTAACAATTTTAGGAATTTAAGGATACAACTGGGAATTCTGAAGGAATACATACAAAATTGTAAATCCTCAAATTTGTAAGTATATGAAATCCTTTTGCAAAAGCAATCTGCGAAAACAAGTACGTGCTGCAATTGAAACGAATTTGTGTATTGTAATTTCAGCTTGCAAGGAGAACTAGGCAAGTTTCCTCAGTATTATTCATGTGATGTGGACCTCTATTCCCTGGAAGATTTGATTCATCTTCGATTTTCTACTGGCTTACCCATGAGAACTAAAGAGTTTGTTACTGCAGCCATTAAACACGTTCTTAATTGTGAGGTATGATGATACTAATTGATGAGTTTTAGTTGTAATTATAAAAATTTAAAATTCACTTCAATGTAAATACAGTGTAATATTAGTAATATAATCTACTATATATAATTGTTTATCTTGTTTTTGTTTCAGCTTTGCAAAGAGCTGGGATTCATATGCGAGATTTGTAACCGAGATGAAATATTGTTCCCTTTCCAAATCAATCGAATAAGTAGGTGTTCACAATGTGCATCATGTTTTCACCTTAAATGCTTTGATGCAGGACGCCATTCGTGTCCCAAGTGCCTTCGTATTTCAGCGCGCAAAAATAATCATGACGTTCAAACTGCAGTTTCAACGGAACCAGGTGCAGATGATTTGACTGTTGCTTGTTAGTTTCCAGTATATTGTTTAGGACATTGAAAATACAAAAATCATTTATTTATTATAATAATATAAATTATTGTCTGTACATCGTAGTTGGGTCACTTTTAGTGACATACATATCATTGTAACTTGACATTCACGCAAAAATTGTTTTTCTAATCGCACACGGCACACGTCTTACGAATTTTCTCAATTGATCTTGTTATTGTCGGACATGCAACACAATTACAATTTGTGAAATGCAGATGAAACGATGTTACATGAGCTTAACTTGATTTCTAACGATCATGCAAGAAAAGACAAAGATCTATTGAATAAACAGTGGCAAGTTATCATAATCGTTATTATAATAATCAAAAGTTCTAAACGGCCTACCTTGATATATTTTTACTACGACTCACATGCATAAAAAGCATAAAAAATTGAATTCCAATTAAATTTGTGCGCACAATTTTTAGCATAGCTGGATGAGGTTCTGAGTTTCGGCAGTTGCAGCAAGTATGAAGGCGTCTTTGTGTTTTCTCAAATTCCATGTTTGTATAATGATGTATGAAGAACTTCAGAGCTTCAGTGAGCGATAAAAAAGATTATCGCGTATTACCCTTGATATATACGAAATCATTATTAAAGAAAACTGCGTCTCATCTCATGATCCTACTATTAGGCATGCATTTGCAGACAGCTCAATACACTTATTATACAAGAAATCCCATCTTCCGTTCATATTAAAACACAACGTTTGTCTGTAATTTTCTCGTCCTGCATTGCATCCGTCTCGTGGACAAGATAACAGTTGAAGTTGTAACGTAACCCTTTGCACGAATATCTTTCTTACATACAACATGCAAGATATTAATATATTATCATATCATGGAATGGCAGCATCAATACTTTAACAGGGGGACAATCGTCTAAAATCATCTCTAATTCCATCAAACTCAAGTTTGCTCTAACTTCCGGTGGATAGGAATGAGCGGACGTAAGGGATCTCTCTCCTCATTCAATTTTCTTTTTTGTGAAACAAAAAGAGCACGAGCGGCAAATATTTCGGTTGATTTCGTTCGTTAAAAGAGTGCTGCCAGACACCAGATGAGCATTTACACAGGACTGGTCCCAGGATAAACCGTAAAACTGGCGCAGGTAGATGGGTGATACTATCCAGAGGTATTATTGTGATGCGCATATGAATATGGTAAAAACAATATGTATTGTAAAAAAGGCTTACGTTTTTGTGCATGGGTCACCGGTATGAATATACAATCCATGTTTTTCGTTATTTTAAGCAAAGGCCATAATAGAAGTCATATTCTTTCGTGTCGTACTGCAGCAATCTAGCTTGATGATTATTATATTGTGATGATTAACGTTTCTCAACTTACGAGCATATTGTGAGAAAAGTTCAGTGATGGGACGAGGATGATGATGGGATATCAAACAATAGAATGTTCTCATCTCATCATCAGCATATCATCATGATACCCTCCTCATCCTCTTATTCCTCTTTGCCTGAGCACTCAAAAAATTCAGCTTTATAGAATGATGAGCTAAAAACAAGAATCTTCATCGTTAGCTCTTGTTGAATAAATGGGATGCATGATCAGTTGACTTTAAAATGAAGCTGAATTTGTGCTTAGGCACATTTGCAATTTCAATGATGTAAATAAAATACTTTTTCTTTCCATTTTCCTTCGTACTAAGGAAAGAAGTTCCCGTCTATAGCAGCTTGCACAAGTGCAACTGTATAGGTATCTACTTCTGCTCTTTTCATATCGGCACATGCTTCTAATCACGAAAAAATAAAGAAGCCACGCAGCATAGCACCACTACTACATCCTTACATGTTGATAATGAAAAAATGATGATGATCAGGCAGTTAATGGTGGAAGTGGAAATGATTCAGGGAGATTAATGCAAGAGAGAAAGAGAGAGAGAGACGCAAGAGAGATAACAAGTCAAGCCAAGTCACCTCAAAATGAAGAGCATATTTCAGGATAACAAACAATAATAATAACAATGCAGACGAAATGAAGCAGTGAAGTCAAGATGTGAATTCCCAGAGGAAATTACAAATTACACAGGAAAAAGATGAAACGAGTAATACGCACTGTTTGAAGAATAAGTTTTGATGAGATACATACAATCATACATTTTATGCAGGAGACGCGTCCACACGTTAATGTTTCATTGGTTTTCAAAAGGAAATGCCAAGAGCCTTTAGCGTTTCTCTCGGTATCATGAGGATCATTATTGCGAAGCTGCTTTTTTACCCATCATCTGTACAATTGATACAACTTTTCTGAAACGACTATTTTTGTCAAGGCAGATTCTCTCATTTTAATCATTATGTGGCACATAGAGAAGCAAATATATATATTTTTCATCAAAGTCGAAAACCACTCTCTGAGTCTCTGAGAAGTACAACATCACAAATAATACCCATTTTGATGATGGTGAAATGGTGATATTACCGGTTAGCATCTCTAATTGTGTGAATACTTTATATAGGTACTACATACAATAACACACTTATGTGCAATGGTAATAATCCATTTTTTGACTTTTACTCAACTCGTTCTGACGGTGGTCGGAAGTCTATCAAGTTTTATACGTTAATATGATGATGATGCGATGCCGTGCTGCATTTACTACCATTTTAATAGATTGAGAGCCTATTCATCCCTTCTTTCAAATTTTTCATCTGGCAGCGAGAAGCTATACGTGCGACTGCTGTCCAACTGACTTCTCTTTTTCTTGAAAGGAGCATCCGGTATTGAGCCAAGATGTGAAAAACGGGATGCAGAAAAAAGCCGTACAACTTCCATCCTCCCACAACAGCGCAACAACGACCATAATATTCAAACACGTCTCTTGCCATCATCCTCTCTGATGCTCTCATTGTCCTTTTAGCTCTCAAACCCTACTCCCTGGTTTTCCACTGCATCAGGATGATGATGATCTTGCAGAACAAGAGCCAGTTGAAGGGAACTCACTAACCTGTGTTGAATAACTTTTTTACTCGCATCATGCATTAGTCGTCATAACTTATGCTGCAAGCCATTAAAGTCGGTAACAAAACACATGTAGATGCAATTAATGCATGAAATTTACGTGTGTGCCTAGTCACCTGTGCTAAAGACTAGGTAAAAAAGCAAAAAAAAAGAAGGGAAAAAAATTCGGGCTTCCTCTCGGTCTTTTTTCTATTTTTCACATGATATCCTCATGTTGTTTGTTGATGATTCTGATGATAATAATAATGATGATGATACTTTTATACAATGGACACATCATTATTATCTCTTCTTAAAATTATCCACAAAGAATACAATAGCATATTATATTGTAAATGTTTAGAAATAATCCACAAAATTTCGTGCCTCTACAAACAACTATTTGATCCTTCTGTTATGTAGTATGTTGGCGCACATCATATTTGTAAAAAAAAATACATTTAATACATCTGATTTATCGTCTCTTTAAGATAAACTATTTCTTAAAACTTTAGTTATCAATAAAGGGATGAATATTTCACACAGTTTTGTTTTTCGTTTTGTCGTTTCAAATTGTCATTCCCTTTCCCTTGATGATGATGCACTATTGGGCTATTTGCTACTCCTGTATAGGTAGGGGTAATATGATCTCAACTAAGAAAGAAAATAGTGGGATACAGCATTGAAACATCATACTTTGTGTTACATTATATAAGCTGAACATTTTGCACCCCAAATAAATTTGTAAGTTTAAATCAAACTTCATCAAAATTAAAAGTAAGTTTTCATTCATCTTTCCAATATTTTACTCATAGCATTCACTACACTACTGTTTGCAGCACGCATCCTCATGCCATATCTGAAACACAGTACTTCATTCCTCATCATCATCATCAAACAAATTTCAGTGGATAAATTGCATTTCAGTACACTTTTTAACCTTCTTTGTTTTTATATCACACATTATGACAGTAGTATGGAAACAACGGTTGGTTAAAGGAAAGTAAAAGAAGTTGGATTGTGTATTAAGTAAGCACCAGTAGTGCAATGGCAGTACCTGTCTTTGGTGGCTGCTCGGTTTGCTGATGAATCAACCACCTCACATTTATCTTTTCGAGTTATAACAGTATTAGGGAGTAAGTCAAAGAGTGAACAACTGCTGTGGTGGTGTACGACAGCACGTACGTATACCATTTACTCCAGGAAAGGTTCACTTTTGTTCACATCAATCCAATAATAACAACAGCCAGTAACAAAAGAAATCACAAGAGAGGCACACGTTCCCCCAGTAGTCTTACCTGCCTTGCTACTTCTTTACCAGTGCTGCTATTGCCACGGATCTGGCATTACTCACTCTCACCGACAAAAGCAGGTAAGCATTTTCTTAGCAATAATACTTTGTGTCTTTGTGTGTAATCATGTAGGGGTAGTAGTTGCATGAACAATTTACAGATTTAGCCTGCATTTAGATCTGTCATCCTTGCATACTAAACATTTTGCTTTTTTGCTCATCATAGTATAGATTTATTAGATATTTTAAAGAAAATTGAAAAATTTCTCCAGAGACAATTAATTTATGTACAGAAAGTAAAGCATTTTTACTCACTGAAGGTCGAAAAAATAGGCAACTTATGCATATTATTATTTATTATTTATATCAAGATGCACCAAATGAAGCACTTCTCAAAGTTACATACATTACTTATCGTAAACTCTACCATTGTTCTTGAAAATGCGCATTCTTCCCAGGAGCAGGTGGCTTCGTTCATGAATCTATCGAAGAA
The DNA here is from genome assembly GCA_034700685.1 of Willowsia buskii. NCBI lineage: Eukaryota > Metazoa > Arthropoda > Collembola > Entomobryomorpha > Entomobryidae > Willowsia > Willowsia buskii. Next base: position 4,999 of record JAQIXW010003715.1, on the reverse strand, counting down.
TCAATCCCTAAATGAAGCTGAGCAAATTATTTTTAATTTTTGTTGACATCATCATTGTCTGTTCTTCTCATTCACGAGAACTGCTAATTCTAGGAAAATGAGAACCTAACAAAAGAGACATAAGAATTTTTATTTGTTGAAGCAAAATAGACCACTACAAAAATTATAGAATCTTATTCGACGCAATAAGTGCGTAGGTATATTTAAAATAAATTTAGATGTCACTCTTATCCATTGACAAAAGTTAATTTAGCATTGCGCTTGCATGTTTGTCATTCAAATTGAAGTCGATTATATTATATCCTTCGTACAGGTAGCCATTTAGCGCAGACATCATAAATACGAGAATGCAATTTATCTTTAATAAAGACGGAGAATTTTAGAAGCGTTTCTCCATCTCCTCCCTTGGATAACGACAACCTGATCTTCACTAATAAACTCGTCATTATATCATCTCGCCATATCAGTTCAGCTGCGTTGCGGTATCGACCTACATATTCGAGTCATCATCTCCGTCGTAGTCAAATTACACCGAGCTACCGAACATTTCATTGGAATCAAGAAGCTAATTTGAAGAGATGAAGCTTTTTGCATAACAGCGTCGGGACAGAGATAGAGACCGAAAATATACATGGAAAATAGGGATTGAGCAAGTTATACTTGAGCAAGGCGAGTTGATCTATGTTTCTAATTTTACAATGAGGTTTTATATACAGGGAATATAATAGGTAGCAAAAGTAGAATTCCGTGTGTGTTCAGTTTTGAGATTCTCTTGAAAGTTTATCAAGCTTTCTCACATGACCTAAGATGGCATTTATTCGTTTAACCTGAAACTCAAACGTTACTTGTAGACTTCAAATATAAATATAGAAGGAGCACAGCGTACTAAAAGGCGAACCAGTGTAGCTATATAGATAATTATTAGTGCAGTACCTACTCATTCAGTTTCAGGTATGCTTTATGTGCGCTCGCGTTTTCTGCTCCTTAAAATAGACAGTGTAATACATGGATAACGTGTGAGAACTTTTTTCGTTGAAAACCATCCATTAGGCCGGTAATGGAATGAACTCTTACAACAGAAGCGTATTCCACCGTCATCATCTCGACAAGATCTTCGATTTGATCCCTGAGAACAAGAAACGAAAGATCTCAGATTCAAATCATTTAGTAATTTGCTTATCAACAGTTTTAGTTACATGCAGTCACAAATAGTTTAGAACTAATAAGAAACTTAATAAACCTTCAATAAATTGGATTTCGTAAAGCTTCATGTTTTATAACAAACAGTTCATCATCATGATCATGATATTATCATCCGTAGTAGCATCAATGTAAGACACACACATCAACATCGAGAGTGCAGCAGTCTCGTCTCAGAAAGAGTCACAGACAAGCAATGCCATCGGGATGACGTTCAAGTAGCTGGAGAGCAATATTATTTTTATTGTACTTCTTTATCCGTTCGTATGGCATTTTCAAGATAATTCTTCAGAAGACACGAGATAAAAAGAATCCTTGTGATCTTAAAAACCATCTGCAACTATACGGAAAGAATTTATTCGACACCACATCATCGAACATCAATTTCTCAAATACTGAAGGATTGTTTTTCAAATTCTGCTACTTAATCTTCACTAAATACGGACAAGGTAAGATTATATGTTTCTATTATTTTTAATATGTATCTTGTAGCTTTACATGTTTGCTTACAATGCGTAGTACAGCAGCTTGTAAGCATAGTCTAAATATTCTAATTAATTAGTGATAAATTTAGAGAAATGTTCCACGTAATGCTAAATTTATGTGCACATCTCATTCATTTGTAAGCCATTAGAAGAATTTCAGTTGTATCATGTCATGATAGAGACTATAGAGAGCATGTTTTGTAGATGGTTATGATTTTCATCAGTCATCTCTGAGAGAAAGTAATATGGCTTCCCAGATCAATGCAGTGTAGTAGAGAATGTCTGGGTGAGAACAAGCATCCTGTAGTAACTTTATTCTGTGCCACAAACAAAAAACGTTGAGACGGAGAAGCAGACTTTGTTCATACGGCCTTTCGAGAATAGGAAGAAATAAGGAGCATGCTAGTAAATTTCACTAGGCGAGATAATATAATATGTATCACAAAAGTAGCATGATTCCACAATAATTCTATAGACGTGTGTAGCAATATTCGGAATGTCGTTACTTATTGCTACTCTTTCATGAAAAAAGATCTAAAAAATACATTTTCCATCACATCATTCAGATACAGAGACTTTTGTTGTAGTCATCAAGAGTTCAGCTCAGTGCATGGTACGACCAGTATCCGATCCGTCGGAGAGGAAAGCCTAATGGGCTTAGGGCATCATAAGCTTATAAGGTAAAAAGAAGAGATCATATTAGAGACTTGCAGTAGCAAGTGTACCGAGCAGGTTGCTGAGGTAAAGCTTACACAGCAGCACCAGCAGCAGGGAATCATGATTCATCATGGAAGAGCTATGAGACGAGAGAACAGAATTCGGTGGGGAGAGACAGTGGAGAACGAGACGGGTGTGTTACACTTGTTCTGCATATGAAAGTCGGATGTATATATAAAGTTTATAGACCATATCGTACCTAAACATATTGCATTTTGGTGGGTATGAAATATAAATGTAGCTTCTGTTCGAGATCCCATTCGGATCGAAATGCGAGACAATATCCGCATACACTGGTTTTTTGGAAGAAGGGATTCATTGGTGTTAGTTGAATAGGAAGGAGGAGAGTCAGTGAGCCAGTTGCTCCACAAGAGCAGCTCATAGAGATGCACGGTGAAAGGTTGCTTGTACGAGATTGGAGAAAAGAGTGGCGCAACTTCATCCACATTTTGTTTCCATTCCATATTGAGTTCTTATCGTTCCCAACTGCAAAAAAAAACATCCCTCCCTTTTGTACTATTTCATACGTACGCCACACAGAGCACAATGACCACAGCAATGATTTAATGAACGCAAAGGTTTGAGATTTCAGTGTATTTTGTTTCATGTTGCAACATTTCCACATGAAACGTCTTCTTCAGTTCCTTTTGGTCCGTGCATGTGTGCATGCAAATATCATGATCATTATTGTGAACGATGTAGAAAGAAAAGTAGAGGCACATTAGACTTCAATTTTCCTCGCATCTACATGACTGCCTCCTTATTTTTGTTTCATTCATGATGAAGCAATATGGCAGTGTGGCTATTATCATTCCATGCTGCGTCTCTCTCTCTCATACCCTTCACTTCCTTCGTCATGTCATCATCATTATTTTTGTATACTGCCACCACGCTATATTGGTCAACAAACTCGAGATACAATAAATATATGTATAACAAAAAATGCTATCTCTATCTCGGATTTTGTGCGGTTTCATGAATATGCATGCACGAAAGAGAACACCAAGGATTTGTTGGGGAGAGAAACATTCGACAATATTGTGGAGGAAGATAATGTAATCTATTATTAGTGAACGTAGGCAGCTCTTCTCCTTTCTCCGTCTTTCAGTCGTTCCCACTCGACGAATTTCCTAAATTGCCTATGGACGTGCACAAACATGGGAAAATAGATACACATAGCAATGGAAAGAGAATTATTTGCTCAAGGCTTGTTCCTATGAGGTTGAAGCGGTAATACTAGACGTTTGTCCTTTTCAGTCGCCAATAATTTCATCTATATCGTCCCAAATGTCAGTTTCAGGAGAATAAGAGGAAAGTCGAGACAAATATGGGAATTCCATGTCTCCTCTCTTATTCACTTCGGATCGAATCTATACAAAAGTGACTTTGATGAGCTTTTATGGACTATGTGGTAATGTACAGCCAAAAACGTTATGTAGCTCTCTATAATGATGTTGCCGTCCCTAGTCTATCTTTGTTACTAGCTTTCAGCCTCATTCATATTTTATTTGAAAGGCTACTCCCTTTTGTGTGAGCCTATCTGCATCCATCCATCTATTTATTTAATCCAACCTAATAGTCATGTTTGTCCTCGACTCAAAAGAAGACGCGGACCAGAGAGAGGAGAAAGTAGTGCTCTGTTGGCATATGTGTATATAATTGTATAGACATACGTGGAAAGGTGAAATGCTTAGCTGAGCATTTTTCATTTCAACATTTAATACACAGTGCTCTGTTAATTTCCATCCTTCAATCCATTTCTCTTCCACAGAATATGATATAACATTTACTTGAATAGAAAATAATATCATCATGAAGTAGTCCAAAAAGTAAGGCAGCAGCAGCACCAGCAGTAGAAAGGGAAAATAGTCGAAATGTTTATTTCAAAAGGAAAAGGTAAATGTACTGAAATTAAAGTACCTGGATAGATGGATGGAGAAAGATATATGTGCATATTCATATGACATGTGGACATACTTCTCTGATATTATATATTGAGTACAACATGAGCTCAGGAGAAAACCAATCCTACATTATTGCGCCATCGTAGTCATGATAAAAAATAATAGGATTCTCTCTATAAATTTTAGATTAGCTTTCCTTTCCTCCTCTTTCTCCTTTCCCTCTCTCGTCATCACTGCTCCATATAGGCATGTAGAATTTGTGCAGCATAATACCGCATCCTGTACTCCAACCAGGAGCTCTATTTGAAGCCTCCATAGCTCCGTCAACAGAAACGATTACTACAATAACAACTCAAGTAGAGCAGCGGCAGCAGATTATATATTAGTTTTTTGTCCCTTTTGTGTGACTGTTTGTTATTGTTGTTATATGAAAAGAGAGCAATTGAAAAGATATATGGTCTGATAGTAGATGAGAGTAGTTTTTTTAAAGCCTCTCCTCTTCCTCTCGCTCTTCTCCTTTACTCAAGTTGATGTGAAGAGAAAAAAAATGCTGTCCTTATTTTCTCCCTTGTCAATTGTCAAAATTGTCGTATTCTCTTCAGAAATGTGTGCAGTGTAAGGTCTGTCCCACTTGGAAGGAATATTTTTTCTTTTTTTCATAATTTTTAATGGAGTGATGCTAGCACTCTGGTT
>JAQIXW010003714.1:0-12698 GCA_034700685.1 Willowsia buskii | reverse complement strand
TTCCCCCATGCTAAACCCTATGTTAAAATTCCCCCATGCTAAACCCCATGTTAAAATTTCCCCATGCTAAACCCCATGTTAAATTTCCCCAATGCTAAACCCCATGCTTTCCATGCTAAACCTATGTTCTCCATGATAAACCCCATGTTCATGCTAAACCCTATATTAAATCAAAATATGTCCCGGGTGATGCTAAACCCCATGTTAAACAATGCCCGTGCTTAATTTAATGTTAAACAAAGCCCATGCTAAACCCCATGTTAAATAATGTCCATGTTGAACCCCATGTTAAACTTTCCACTTGCTTAACCCCATGTATAAAAATGCCGATGCTAAACCCCATGATAAAAATGCCGATGCTAAACCCCATGTTAAACTTTGCACATGCTAAACCCCATGTTAAACTTTGCACATGCTAAGTTCCAACTAATCCCAATGCAGGTCCTCAAGCTAAACATCATGATTAAACTTTTAACATGCTAAATCGCGTGCAAACTTTTCTAATCTTAATTTTACTTATCGGAGTACGACAACGATTTCAGTGTGTCTAAAATACATCCTTAATCTTGAGACTGTACGTTAAGTGGTCTTGAAAATTGTTCGACATAATGGTTCTTGGTTTTCTTCGTTAAAATTTCGAGGGTAAGGGTATCTAACTGCGTGAAAATAGAGTTGAGAGAGAACTGTTTCTTCGCAACATATGCTAGAGTAAATAGACAGAAAGATTTACTTTACTCAATTACAGACCGTCTTTTTGTTTAAACGCTTTATCAAGCCAGAAATTATTAAACCGACGTAGAAACGGGATAAGACTCTGCGTAGGGATTATTGACGTAAGGATAGTGTTCGACGGTTATCGACGATTAATGTTTATCATGTTGGACAACGAGTTGGCTGTTTTATGACGTTTTTTAAATTTTCTGCCAGAGGGCACTTGCATTACAAAAAGGGAAAATTGTGCTCGACTAGAGCTTTCGAATAAGACATCACTAAAACCCCTGACCATCGGGGAGAAAGGTTCAGCCCGGAAGCTGAAATTCAATTGGTTTCCTCCCTGCGAAACTATGAACCGTTATACAAAATTTCACTGAACTCGGTGCAGGAGTTGAGAAATTATCGTATTGTCAGGCAGACGGATAGACGCAAAGAGATAGAAGGACAGACAGAAAGACGGAAACAGACGAACTTCACAAAGTCAATATGTACATATTAAAATATTTAAAATCAATGCATTAACAGAATCACAAATCCATGCGCTTCAAATGTGTGTATACATGTTTTTAGAGCATTTATCTATGCCGTAAACACAAAAATAAAGCACGACTATCCTAACAACAGTAGTCATAAGTGCGGGAGGGAAATATTTGCCGCTGATATTTATGAAAACCCCCTAGGTGGCTTGGTCAATTTTTTTTGATAATCTGTTAGTGTTACGATATGATGAACTCTTAAGAAATCTGGGGTAAAAGGCACTACTTTTCTCCCCGGTCAGTTTCTATCTCTGGTGAGATTTCTTAAATATTTTTTTTGAAAGTACCGATTTTCGACCATTTTGGTCTAGACCGAGGTATTTGGATATTTTTAACTATCCTTCTTTGTACTAAATCGATATAAAACTGTTAATTTTCAAATTAAAGTTTTTAAATGTCACAATGTCATAGGTTCCGAAATACAAGATACAATTGTATTCAAATACGTATTTCAAATACTTTTGAGTATTTTGTATTTGAGTATTTGAAATACTTTTTTTCGAGAAAAGTATTTTGTATTTTGTATTTGAAATACTATTTTTCGAGAAAAGTAATTTGCATTTTGTATTTGAAATACTTTTTTTCGTGAAAATCATTTTGTATTTTGTATTTGAAAAACATTATTTTGGGAAAAGTATTGTGTATTTTGTATTTCAAATACTTTTTAAATCATCAAATACTGTAAAGTACTTTAAATCATGAAATACTAAAATACACGTCGATTCAGTGAAATTTTCTTTCTTTTGCCAAAAATGCAGCAAAAAGTTTATAATACAGACAAAAATGTTAAAAGAATGATGCATAGTAGACTTTAGGAGCATTGCTGACATATTTTTGGCAAAATGATCAATAAATGAGTTATTCTTGCATATCTAGAGAGTATAAAATGGACAAAGGACACTGCAAATTGATATCTCCAGTGAATTATCCCTTACTGAACGAAGTTCATAGGCACATTACGTTTCTACACTTCAACACATCTGTTATAAAAAATCAAAAGTATTTTGTATTTAGTATTTGAAATACATTTTTTCGAGGAAAGTATTTTGTATTTGAAATACAAAATCAAAGTATTTCGGAGCCTCTGCACAATGTACCTATATTATGACCAAAAATCAAGCTAAGGGAAGCAGTTCTCAATACAACTACAATACAATTCAATATTTCAATGATTTCTTTGCGAAAAATGGGGAAAGTAACAAATTTGTCCTGTTGCAGTACTAAACCCTGTTGTAACGCTTGAATCTAAGCCCTTTGAGGTAAAAGCAATTTTTGTCCCTGATATGCTAAACCATTACCCCATTAATACTATTATGTGACATTTCGGAAAAACATTTTTTCTAAATTGGTCCAAAGTTGAATTAACGGGCGACTCCATGAAAACCCCTTTGGGGCACTAGTTACATGTTATGTAATTTTTGTCATCCTTTGTCCTTGGTGTTCAAGTTTTATGTCAAGGAATTATGTGCGGATTTTTTCTCGAAAAAGTGAATTTGAGCTGCCATTTAGCCGTCCGATTTGAATGAATGAATGAATGAATGAATGAGGGGGTAGGGGAAATGACATGATTGAATCCTGATTTTTAATTATGTATGCATCTACACATAGATTAAGGGAAAAGCAATTTTTCTCCTTTAGGATTCCATAAAAAGGAGAAAAATTGCTTTTCCATTAATCTATGGCATCTACATATATCAAGACTATTCATTCATATAGTGTGTATGCAAGTAGCAATTGCTTAGCTAGGGTTTTTACTTGTTCACGTCTTCTTCATATAAAACCTCATATCATGAAGTTGACCGATCGATTATCTTTTATCTTTTTTGCAAGCTGTCATTTTGAGAAGAATGAGGAAAAACTTTGTAGCGAGGTAATATGCTGGGAATGGAACTTTAAACATTTTTATTTCGAGCAGTTTCAGAGGATGGATGCGGATGGTTTAAATTTTTGTCTTAAAATTTTACAAATGACAAACGTGACTGCAATGAACAATGGGAGGCTAGACAGACTGAAGACACTCAACAGCAGTCGTTCAATGCTCTCCGTAAAAAATGTTTATGGTTGTTTAAATACATGCATATTAATAACAAAATTAAATAAGAAAAGGGTTTAGTGAGGCTAATAATATCTCATATCGTAGAGTTCCAAGAAGATACATAAGCATACTCTTCACTCTTTTAAACCTGCAAACGAAAGTACGAGAAACCCAGAGAGTGCTAAATCTGTATAACAAAATCTAGTAAAATGTTTCAGTAGTAGCAGTAGTACTAATTAACCTAACTACAACTAAAAGTTGATATGACAGGATTTCGCTGTGTTTTGTTCAACTCTGAGCAGCATGACTATCACTAATCTTTTTGACAACGATGCGTAATGCACCTATAACCTACACCTACATACAATACCATTTCCATGATTTTTATTTTGCATAATGGCATATTTTCAGACAACATGTAAATTGCTTTTTACAATATGATTGATAACAATTACCCTTGGAATCAAATCATTTGTGAAGTTATGAATGGACATCACAGAGCAGCGACGTATGTATTGGCCGTAATCTTCATTCTACAAAATAAATTTTCTTCATTTGATTCTTTCTATAAAGCATCATCATAGAACTCATGGAAGTAAAATGGGAATTGGGCTTGGGTATTCGTAAATGCAGATGTATGTAGACATTTTAGACATTACATTGTAGATGTACTTGCATTTTGCATTGCTTTTCTTCATACAAGTAATATCAATATATAGCTTCAACAAAAGGTTTCACACGAAAGCCACATAACTAAAACTTCTGTGTCTCACAATATAAGAATCATACATCCCATAATCCCATCTTTCTTGTCTACGAATATCAACTACACTACAGTAGAAATGTGGTATCTAGAGCACAGAAGTGGATGAAAATGATATAAACATTGAAACATGTGATATATCACAAATGTTAAATTTTCTCGTAAAAAATAAGATTTTTGCTTGAAAACTCAATAACATTTAAAACTAAAAGACAAGGACTTAAGCAGTTCTCCACGCAAAGCTTCGATTCTTGACTCACAAAAAAGGTATTGTTGAAACTCCTTTTCAAATGACTTCCTTAATTTTCTCAGCAAAATAATTCGCTACAAGTTGAAATCAAAGATAAAAAATCAAACAATCTTACAAATTACTAATTTCTCTTGATTTCATTGTAGCAATCGGAGCAAAGTAAACCTGACCTACTTTGGTTTCAAAGGATTCGCCTAAAAACACTCACTTTAACTCCTTATAACTATCATCATCTACACAAAAGAACAACTAAGACTGTTGTAAAATGGCGTCCATGGACGTAGTTCCAAAGGATCTCCGTAATCTCCGAGCATGTTTGGTGTGCTCTCTCATCAAAACGTTCGACCAGTTTGAGTTTGATGGATGTGACAATTGTGACGAGTTCCTTCGGATGAGGAATAACCGTGAAAACGTTTACGCTTGCACCAGTTCAAATTTTGATGGGATGATTGCCGTAATGAGTAATCAAGACAGTTGGGTTTGTAAATGGCAACGGATAGGCAATTTTGTCAAAGGCATTTATGCCATTTCAGTTTCCGGGAAGTTGCCTCCAGGAATTGTTAGAGAAATGAAAAGTCGTGGGATTAGATATAGATCTCGGGATGTTAGCCGTACTTAAATGGTTGTGACTTCTCTGAACGCATGAAATGTTATTTAAATGTACTGAATTGAATCGCTACTGCGCAAAGTATTTGTAATTATTGTATGTCTGGTTTAGAAGTAAAGTCAGGTTAAAATGAATTTTACTAATGAATTTCTATTGTTTCCACAATATTATACCATGCGAAAGATTAAAAATAAGGTTAATTTACGTTTCTAAATACATAACGTATCGTATAGTATAGATGTTTTGTGTTATAGTAATGTGTGTAAGAGATACGGATTAATATGATACGACTTAAGAGAATGGGCATGAGCTCTTTAGGATGAATGTAAGATGAAATTCCTTTGTATATCAATTCAATTTTTATTCACAAAACAATCGCAAAATAAATAAACAAACATCTTCTTTGTAATAATATATATTATTTTGAAATATATCATTCAACTATTGTCATGAAAGGACGCGATTCTTTATGTGTTTTTATGCAAAACTGACTTTATAAGATTTCATTATAAGATTTTCATATGTACATGGTGCTACCTGGAGGGAATGGTAGATGCAAATGAGATTAGGTAGATAAGGGAACGCTCTTATCTATACTCGGGACGAATGTGTGTGAAGATGCGCCATTACCTTATCTTAGTTTTCTGTATTTTTGAATTGTTATAACAAACGCACGAGTTTATACACACGTGATCCACCTTCCAGAAAATTTTAGCGTGTTTCCACCCCCCACGGATTAAAAATTTGCTTAGAGAAAACATGAGTAAAAGGAAAGTACGGGCAACATGTTGTCTTCGTCGACTGGGAAGTGATCCGTTTCCGTCGACAGTTATAACGCTTTCCCCAAGTGACACGGATATCGTCACACAGTACAGACTACAGAAGGCCAAATCGGAAATTACTTGCGCCCAAAAGAATGCAAAGGCCAACATTGACTTTGTAACATGGCGATGACACTAAACACATAGATCATCATACCATATACCATCCTCCAAACAATAAACGATATAAATCATCAAATCATTGTCATATTCCAGATTACACGTGAGCAGCAAAATGTTTCTGTCGAGATTCAAAGCTTGAGGAAAGCTATAAAAGATTTAGAATTTCTCATTTCTAGCAGCAAATGCAAAACCATTCACCCAAAAAAGCTTTCAGATTTTTGCAAGGTCAAATCCTCCTTGCGCATAGATTTGTCAAATGCACTGCATCATGAGAGTCGCTTAAACCGTCAGCTTCATGAAGCAAGGTAATTAATTAATCAATGGGGTAACGCTGATTTCGTCTTTATCCGTTTTCCTATAAGCATAATAATGTTACATCAATTTTAGGATTACTTACCGTAATGCGAAATTGGACGACCACATGGTCAATGAAGACATTAAAAAATTTAAGAACAAATCATGGGACGTTCATGCCTTTGAAAAAAGTGTTCTCGAACAGCGACGACTTGATAGGGAGCTGCAGTGTAAGAAAAACGCGATTTCAGCACGAGAAGAGACGATAACCTCAGTAGCAAACTCCATAACAGCTCACGTCCTCCAAAAGTTACCCGGTGAGCACAATATCGAACAGAAGCAGCTTCGGGAAGCAAGAACTGCTAGGCAAAGTGTCAATAAATTTTTGGCAAAATCACTACGTTCCGATCGTGAACTCAAGGCTGTTGCGCAGACGGAAAACCAAATACGCCAACGAAGACAAAGGGAGAATTTGACAAGACTGAAACGCGAGATCAATGAAATCAAAAAGACACTCGCTGTGAAAAGTCATCTCCGACAGATTCACGACGAAGAAATTGCCATTGAAAAGGAAGAGGTAAAAAACTTGCTGCAGGCTCAAGGGGCTAATCCTTACTTGGCAGAATACCTTTTGGCTATTGAGGAGAAACAAAGAGAACTTCAGAGGAAAATGCTGGTGGAGGAGCAAAAGCGCCTGTTGGAAATGCAAAGAGAATATTCTACAATTGAAGCCTCAAAGTCTAAGGAAGAAGCGGACAGAAAAAAATGGGATCAGTTTTGGTCCAAACGGGCAATAGATCGGTTGATGTCTGCTAGAAAAAGTCAACTTGAAATGTATTTTGATATTTCGGGGGATGAAGAGGATGTCAAAGACCATTTGAAGACTGAGCTGCAAGAGAAAGTTGCAGAGCAGCTTCATGATAGACTGAGCCTAGGTCCTCATGCTTTCATTGACCAAATACCAACCCCAGACTACGATGAAGACAATGAGGAGGAGGAAGAGGAGACGTTGATGCCTCGAAAATCACAACCAATCTCTACGGGTAGTTCAAAAGGTCGAAAACAAGAATTGGTTCAAGCAGAAGGTATGTATCCCTGGATAGATTTTGTTAAAACATGCCTTTATCTGTTTTCTGCATTCGTAATGAAGATAATCTTAACTAATGTTATTTGACAGCTTCACTTCATTTCAAGCCACAAAGACAATCAGTTACATCTGCTACTTCCAAACCAAAAGAGAGTAAAATTAGCCAAGAAGAAAAGCTTAGTGTCGGCAGTAAAAGTAAAAGCAGGGCAGCAACAGCAAAGTATAGTAAACCTATGATAGCTGCGGAACAGAGCACGACCACAATAGTTGAAGCATCGCTTAGAAAAGCTATTCACATGGAAGAGACACAGAAGGAATCGCTTCTAAGAATGGCTGGAGCAGGAGAGAATACAAAGTTTGATCATAATTGATAAAAAAATCTTTTAAATGTTTTATGTTTGTTAATATCGAAGCAATGCGTTCAAATTTTCAAATGCAACTGATTATTTCAGGGCAATACTGATGAATGGCAGAAACGTGTTTGACTTTGGCATTGTTCCAGTGGGGCAGCGCAAATACCTGATGGTAAACGTGGCAAACATTGGGATGGAGCCTGTTCAACTGAAAATGAGTGTTTTAAATCCATACGGTCCTTTTTCATTTTGTAACTCATTGAAGGTGATTCCACAGGACAGTTACTTTTCCCTAAAGTTTAAATACCAACCTACCGATATGGATGAAGAGGTAAAATTGTACTTTTCGTGTAAAACATTTTGACGCAATCATCATTGCCATCAATTACATTATGTCAAAGTTGTGTCATTATTCCTTACAAATTTGCAGTCACAAGAGACGATAAAGATTGAGGAAGTAGGTAAACCAGAAAACTTTATAATCATAAAGTTTAAAGGCTACGCCATCGGATGGGGTGGAGAATGAAACACTTGGAGCAAAAATACGCCCCCGCTTTGGCGAAGGTACATACAGTGGTCATCATAATGTAGGATTTTTTATTTGAATTTGTAATTATGTAGCACAAATATAACAGATTTATAGTCTTAAATTGTCATTGTAAACCAAATAAACTTTAAATGGTTTACTGTAAGTATCATAAGTTATAAAGTAGCTTAACACTATGATAAATTATTATTCTCATATATTTTATGCATACCATGTATACATAAAATTATAATAAAAATTGGAATCTTATCACGATAAATATACATTTTACATGCATATATCTGTCGTATGCCCTATAATATAACACTTAACTTTAGAGCATGTAACGATTACTTACAATATAACTATGATTTAGATGGCATTTATTTTTATATAAGTATTTTGAATGCAAAAAGGTAAACCTATTTGATGTTTTTAGCATCAAGTAATAAAACAATGATTACGCGTATTTAAATTCGCATTGTTTCTACACATATAAGAAAAAATATAAATATATACAGTATTATTCCCTTTCTTCTTAAATAATATTCCTCCTCTCTTTATTAAACCAAACCCTTAAAATTTTGATTGCTCTCAGCTTCATCTTCGATATTTTAGTCAGAACCCCACATGAAACCAAAACAATAGAGTACAAGGTATCTAAAACCTTAAACTAAATCCTATAAAGACTTTTGGTTGGGCAAAAATGACTTTTGTTCTGCATCTCAAATATTATACTTAAATAACTAAAGGACTTTTCATTGGGTGGGGCGAAAATACAGTATTGTGGCAAAATAGTATATTAGGTTGTAATTAAAAATTTACAAAAATGGCAATAACAATAATACATTGGACTTGTTCCTTTTGATGTACTGCACCGTAAATTAACGTATACTGACTGATTGATTGACAGACAAAAGTAGATAATTTGTTGGATGCGGCTTGAAACCTGCAGCTGCGTATAATGACTCGATGTGTAGATATCTATATATTGTAATAAATATTCGAATAATTTACACGAGCAGACTAATGATTACTTATTATACGCGCTGATATATAATAATTAACCATAATTTTAATTATTTTGATTGAGGTATAACAATAATCCGTTCAGAGATGAATGTCCCTATATCCTGCTATTTCCCTATATGATTTTGTATGCCAAGTTGTATGTACGAAACGTTGCACAATACTCAATGATGAATAAATGTTGCTGGTAGAACATTTTTGATGATAATAATTTATTATAATAAATATGTGGTAATTGTCTTAGAAAGTACATATTTTCGTTTGATTTTTCACGTTTAGAGAGAAAACCGTTTTTATTTGATGTGTATACACAGCGTAATCTGTTGCCTATGTCCTAGTACCCCATTCAAGAAAGAAAAATGGAAAGTTTAAAATAGATTTTTGTTCATCATCATCGTTCTTTGAATACAATTCTGATTTCCCCCTTTAGCTGAATACTTGTCATGTTTACTCTAAAATAACCTTTCCCTACTCTTATGTTTAGTTTTATGCTGCATTTTTTAGACTACACAGGCATATTTAATTGCAAATAATTACCTATTCAATTATTGGTGGCGATTTAACGATAAAAGTTTCAAAGGCTTGCTATTCTCATCAATGCAATTACTTGAATGGAATTTATTTAATCTGTCTCTAGCTACCGTAATAATACATGCTTTCTCTCTCTCTCTCTAAAACTACCCTATCTATTAGCCATGAAAAAAGGAAAAGAATCATGTCTCTTCTATCGCTTCTTTCTACATTTACCCCTCCGCATTAATTATTGGTATAAGTAACAAAGTAACAAAATCGTGATAATTGGTTATTATAGTATTTTGTAAATATGTTGGCGACTTTTTCAGCAAGTTTTTAAAAGGTTTTAAACAAAGAATTTTCATATGAAATCTATATAAGAATTATCATATCACTAGTTTTATAATTTAATATCTAAATTAAGTAGCATAATAATATTCATATTATTTGTGTTTGTGTGTCAAATAATTCCCTAATAATTGCATTTTGGTACGTTTCAGTTTCCCATTAAACCTTTTTATTCGTATCTCCGTATCATGAATAATCTATGTATATGGGTTATATGAAATGTAATTCCGTTTTTCCCCGTGTTTGTTTCAACTTTCTAGGATTTATAAGAATTCTGTTTGCCTTATGCTTCCTTTCAATGAATGCTTCCCTTGAAAAAATGTTCTAGTGATTTGGTGTCTACTTTTTTTAAACCCGAAAACGCTACAATAAATTTTTTTGAAGGTGAACAAAAGTCAGAGATAAAGCCCATATCAAATTGAAGTTGACTGTTCAACTTGGATATCATGAATCATGAACACTGAAAAATTTATAGAGAAGGTTGAGATTTAAGGTCATTCTAAAATTATCTCTTCATACAATATTCGTTTCAACAAGTTTTCCATGTTTACTTGTACAGATTTCGTATTTGATCTCTTTACCACACTAAAGTACACTACCAATTGCAACAAAATATTTTCACGACTTTCTTCCTAGTAGTCTTACATGGCTTCTTGATTTCTGAGTTCGTCAAGATGACGCACGTCATAGACACATTTTTCCTCTTCAGTTCTCCAATCAAAGGATATCATTTTCTATTTGTCCATAAGCTGATTTTCCTTTTTCCTTTGCTTTCTCCACTTTTCTTCTTTTCAAGAACATAATGCGTACATAATCCAGATGGATGGAAGGAGCATCCATGTAACATATTATCATCTTTTATTCCGCCTTGGCTGATTGTTCTGGAAGAAGTCTTCACGGTATCGATGATGATCATCATTTATGCTGGTGATGATGATGTTTTTCGTCGAATCGTATAAAGAAGTAGAGTAAAGGTTGTGAATTGTGAATGTGGCATAGAAGTACGCAGATACAATGATAATGTATAAGCAACAATAATATTTTATCAGATTACAAGATGAAAGGAGCTGGAGAAGTAGTAATAACTGTATA
The DNA here is from genome assembly GCA_034700685.1 of Willowsia buskii. Lineage (NCBI taxonomy): Eukaryota > Metazoa > Arthropoda > Collembola > Entomobryomorpha > Entomobryidae > Willowsia > Willowsia buskii. Next base: position 1,607 of record JAQIXW010003714.1, on the reverse strand, counting down.
GTATATTATAGTTTTTTTTTGAAAGCTGCTTATAAATCCGACGAAGTAAGTAGAAGAAGTATTATTCGTATTATTCGCCCATTCCATGTTTTCTTGGTCCCAAGTCCAGTTAGTTGGACCCCCTGCTCCACTATTACATTTATATATACTTATTTATTTATTTCGTACAGAGATTTTAATGATTTATTGTATATATTCACAACGGATATTGTTTCATCATTGATTTTCATCTCCTCCTCCTGTCGTTCCCTCTTCCGCTGTCACATCATCCAACCATTTTTCTATTAGCAATCACACACAAATATCCATTGTATTGTTCATCTCCCTTTTTCCTATGATTTTTTTTTATCAGATCCTTGATGCTTTCTTTGTTACTCTGTCTTACTCTGTGTTCTATATAAATATTATGTGTCTGTCCATCAGATTATTACAGAGATTCTTTTCTTCTATACCAGCAGTAATTGGAAAACCGGATATAACATAGTCTCGCTGTTCCCCCAACCTTTTCTTCTCATGAATTCGCTATTGATTTACCCCATTAAGATTTACAGCCCTTATATAAATACTTAATTCTAATGCATATTATTATGTATTATTATAAGACTTATCATCATGTACCTGCTTTTTTGATTATGTATATTTACGGGATAAAAATTGACTGACAAAAAAATTATAACTTTACCCCTTATTTTACCCGAAATAACGATACTATATAATTTTATTATCTGGAGTCACATTTAAGTTTGTCTTAAAAAGGATTGTTGATGACGGGATCATATATATATATCCGTGTATGTATATTGTATGTATGAAATATAAGTATAATAATAATATGTATGTATAGGCTTGGCAAGATTTTTAACCTAAAACTTGAAGAAAGAAATGTTTCGTAACATCTCTGGCAAAACAAAAACTTTTGAGCACGGCCGTTTTTTCTTCGTTAGAATATTGAATGAATATGACATAAATGCACACACTTTTTTCTAGTACAGTTTACATCTACTCATATAGTCATAATAACGTGGTGTGTAAGTATGTACGTTCTAATATAAACTCATTACAATAGAGAGAAAGAGTGTGTGTGAGAGAGAGAAGATTCGCGGTAGTTGGATAAGTTGATCTAATATGCAATCAAAAACATGAATGGTGTTGGTTGGATCGTCGTCGTAAAATAGCTACATTAATACAATAAACCACCCTAATTCCTATATTTTCATTGAATCCTACGTATACACACTTATTATACTCGATTGTTTGTTTCTGTACAGCCAATTTCAAGTGTAGAATACAAATGCTACATCTACTTATCATAATAATATCTCCACATTACATTTTTATATAATGTTGGTAATAAGGTCTCCTTGAAATTTTGTTTTATCTGTTTGTTTTGTACAACAAAGAGAGTCTACAACAGATCAACTGCTTATTCTTTAGTACTTAACTGTAGCGTTTTTACTCTTGAAGAAATATATATATGTATTGTATATATATAGCAGCTATAATATATGTATGTCCTCGCGTGATGTATATGTATGTATGCAAAAACTGGAAGTTGAAGAGAAAATGAATAAAAAAGTTTCGCTCTGGTAGAAATTGTTGTTCTTGTC
>JAQIXW010003713.1:0-12699 GCA_034700685.1 Willowsia buskii | reverse complement strand
GAGCATACAATATTTCCATGCAAGAATCGCAAGTTTCAAGGAGGATTCCTCAAAGTTCCCGTGGATGAATTTGATGCCAAATTTTTCGGATACTCGCCAAAGGAGGCGATCTTCCTTGACCCCCAACAAAGGTTCCTTCATGAGGTCTCCTGGGAAGCGATGGAGGATGCGATGATTGACCCTCTAAAACTTCACGGAACTCAGACTGGCATCTTTGTGGGATCCTGGATTTACGACTATAAAGACATTGCGGTGAGGAGCTCGGATGTGGACTTCTTCAGAGTTTACATGGGAACATCTCTCGCCTCTGAGGCGGCTCGATTGTCACATTTTTATGGAACGACAGGGCCCAGCATTGCCACAGAATCTGGATGCTCCTCAGCCATTGTCGCTCTCCACATGGCTTCCAAAAGTCTGAGAAACCATGAATCCAACATGGCGCTTGCATGTGGAGTGAATTTGCTTCTTCATCCTCAAGATGATTTAAGTGCTATGAGTTTTGTGGTAGCGCCTGATGGTCGTTGTAAAACATTTGATGCGAATGCGGACGGTAGTTGGAATTCTGATTTGAGTTTTGTTTACTAAAATTGCAAATTGAGAAGTTTGAATTTTATGATTATCATTTCAGGATTTGGTCGCGCAGAAGGCTGTGCTGTGCTCGTCCTCAAACGCTATTCGGATGCGCTCAAAGATGAGAATAAAATCTGGGGTTTGATTCGCGGCTCAGCAGTGACACAAGAAGGCGTCAGTAAAAGCATTGGAACTCCCACCGTCCACTGTGAAAGTCTGGCAATGGAATTGGCGTTGATGGATGCATGTGTTAATGCCGCCGATGTGAGTTACATTGAAGCTCATGGCACTGGAACGAGTGTTGGTGATCCGATGGAGGTGGCAGCCATCACAAAAGCGTACTCCAAAAATGAGAGGAAAGAACCGCTTGTGATGGGCTCGGTGAAGACTAATGTGGGACATACCGAATCTGTTTCTGGAATCACTGGAATTATTAAAGTGCTGCTCTCCATGAAAAATGAAACAATTCCACCTCACCTTAACTTAACAACTATCAATCCAGAAATTGACCTCGACGCAATTCCAGCTCAGATTCCAATCACTGCTTTGCCATGGCCGAGGCAAGATAAGAAGCCGAGATTGGCTGGAGTCAGTTCATTCGGCATTTCTGGTACAGATGGACACGCTATTGTTGAAGAAGCCCCTCTGGCTCGAAAGGAACGAGTGGACTTCCACCATGAGCGCCCACTTCACATCATGAAGATCTCAGCAAAATGCCAAGAATCGCTGGATGAACTGCTGGGGAAATATGAGACGATTTTATCTGCAAAAGCTGAAAAAGGGACTGAACAGGAATTTGCAGACACTGCCTTCTCAGCCAACACGGGAAGAGCTACTTTCAACCACAGAGCAGTTATTGTAGCAAAGGATTTTTTGGAGGCAGGGAAAATCATTCGGGAGAAGAGTTACAAACATGCAGATGTGCAATCGACCGGATACAAGTTGTGCTTCCTGTTCACAGGTCAGGGATCACAGTACCCCAACATGGCAAAGAATCTCTACTCTACTTCCCCCATCCTCAAGTTCCACTTTGACAGATGCAGTGAGCTACTCCAAGAGCGATATGGAATTTCAATCAAGAAGGTCCTCTGGGGAGACTCCAGCGATGGAGATGAGCTGTCAAGGACACTCTTCAGCCAAACCTCCATTTTCTGTGTGGAGTACTGCCTTCTCAAGTTGTGGGAGTCGTGGGGAGTCAAGCCCGATTTCGTGATGGGGCACAGCTTGGGCGAGTTTGCGGCTGCGGTGGCTGCAGGTGCCTTGTCGTTTGAGGACGCCTTGATGTTGGTGGCGGAGAGGAGCAGATTGATCGATAATCTTCCGCATGGGAAAATGCTCGTCATCAAAGCAGACAAATCGACAGTTGACCAAACGATAATGAAATACAAGGATTCTCGTCGTGACTTTTGGGTGGACTACGCAGCACTCAACTCTCCCGACCAAACGGTTGTCGCTGGAGATTCCACACAGATAGACGAATTTGCGAAATTCTGTGAGGAAAAGAAATTGAAGTCAATAGTTCTGGCTTCGACCCACGCATTCCATTCTCGTCACATGGATCCCATGTTGAAAGCATACACGAAAGTAGCTTTGACAGTCAAACGACCAACCAGAGTCAATGAAAATGCTCCAAAATATATTTCTGGAATGGAGGGTCAAATAATGGAACTCGATAACATCAATGCGGACTACTGGGTACGTCACACCAGAGAAAATGTTAACTTCCAGGAGGCCTGCAAGGTCATGGAAAAGGTGGGATGCACTCTATTCCTGGAAGTCGGTCCACACCCGGTTCTCTCAGCACTTGCCATGATGAACATCGAGGGTCAATCTGTGAAATGTTTCCCATCTCTGCGTCGAAAGGAGGATGAGTGGACCACACTCCTGGAGAGCTTGAGCAAACTGTACCTGTCTGAGTGGAAGGGGGAAATCGACTGGAAAGGATTTGACCGCTGCTATCAAAGAAAAGCAGTAAAGATTCCATTTTATCAATTCAACCGGAAATCCGTCTGGACTAAAATTCGACCGGGACTAGGAAGCCTTCACCCACTACTTGGAAAGGTCATTCCAAATGCATCAGGATCCTCCGTTTTCGAAAAGAACATTACCCTCAAATCTGCAGACTTTGCACAAGATCATATGATCGGAAACACTGTCGTCTTTCCTGGGGCTGGCTTCCTTGAGATGTGCTTGGCCGGAGGTCATTCCTGTGTTCAAGGACTTGGTGAAACTTTCATGAATCCGAGGAGACCAGTGTTACTAAAGGACCTGAAAATCAAGGTCCCTATGGCCCTTCTAGACTATCAACTGTGTATTGTCCAAACTATTGCAGAACTCGACGAAACAGATGAAGAGGAAATGGGCTACTCCGTCAACATCTCCAGAATGGACCTCACCGACTCCGCATCAGGTGGCCAATGGATAACCCACGCCTCCGCCAAATTCCTCCCTGTGGTTCCCTCATTGCCCCAGGAGATATCCGAATTCAATATCTCTGAAGCACAGGAATCTTGGGAGAAAGTGGACAACAAAGACTTTTACGAGAAGCTTCCAGAAGTGGGGCTCCGCTTTGGTCCAAAATTCCAGTCGCTTCAAGGCGGCTGGGAAAACGAGACTGGAGTCCTCCTCCAAGTGAAAGTCCCAACAGGCACTGAACAATTCGTTATCCATCCGGTTGTCGCCGACGCAATGCTCCAAGCCGCCATGCTCTGGGCGAACCGTGCCAAAGGGGAAAAAGTTAAACGGAAGCTCCAAGTTCCTGTCCACATTGGAGAATTCATCTGGATGGCTTCATCCCCCTCAGATAACCCCGACCTCTACATATTTTCCTCCACAAAAGAGGATGGCTCCCCATACAGTTTACTTCTGAACTCCCAAGGCACTCCAATGGCCTTCATGAGTGGCATCGACTTTGCCGAAACGACAGTAAAACTTATCGAAGGAATGATCCATCAGCAAACTGCCGTCATGCCACAACTTTGGGAGGAGTTCTGGAAGCCTCAAGTAGGTCCAATGCAGGAACGACTTGAACTTGAGAGTCACCACCCACCAGGTCCCGAATTGAAGGAGAAATTTTGGCAGGGAAATTATCTCACCAATGAAGAAACCCAATTTTACTCATTAATCTGCCAAAAAGCAGCACTCCACTTTCTCCAAGGTCTCTACAAACTTGGTTGGAATCCAAGTGACCGCCAGTGCTTCACCGTTAACGCCACCCTCGATGCTCTCTCTGTCCAACCCAAGTTTGAAAAGTATCTACGCTACTTCATGTGCCTCGCTTCCGAATTCAAATACCTCCAGAAAGTTTCCAAAGATGGAAACAGTTTCCAACCCGGAGAAAATTTTCCTAATCAACAGGAAATCAGAGAACTTCTCAGTCAACCAGTGTCAGAAACGCTCTCCGCCAGAATTGAGTATCGACTGGTAACAGAAGTGGGGAAACATCTGAGTGAAATCCTCCAGGGAAAAGCAGACGCCTTAACTTATTTATTTCCCACCGATCCCTCCAAACCAAGCACTGATGAATTTTACGCCCATGTTGCCACCCAAGCATTCCAAACCTTCCAAAATATACAATTACTGTATATTTTACCCGCGGTGGAAAATGATGCGAGAAAATATGCTGGAAAGTATAATGAAAAACCGAAACTGAGAGTTCTCGAGATCGGCGCTGGAACAGGTTCCTTGACCAAAGACTTTCTGGACGATTTCAAAAAACAAGGTATAGAAGTCGAGTATTTCTTCACGGACATTTCTCCCGCATTTTTTGCACCAGCTGAGAAAAAATGTGAGGAACATTTGGGCTCCCTCGTTTTCAAAAAGTATAACATGGAGGAAGACCCTTTCCAGCAGGGCTTTGTTCCAGAGTATTTCGACCTGATATTAGCCTGCGAGGTGATTCATGTCGCGGAGAAGATTCGTCCAGTTTTGGAGTATATTCGCCTCCTTCTTAAACCAAATGGTATTCTGGAAATTTACGAGTCTGTGAAGCCCTGTCCGAGAACCACGTTTTTGTACGGGTTACTCGATGGCTATTGGCAATTCAGAGATTATGATTTGAGACCTGATCATATCGCCATGTCGATAGAAAAGTGGGAGGAGTCTTTGAAAATGGCGGGATTTCGAAGCGTCGCAAGTATTCCGGTTTACAACAACATGAACTGTTTCATGTTGGCACAGGCGTCGGATCAGAGTGTGGAGGAACTCCGGAGGGATTTTAGTATTGGAGAAGATTTCTCATGGCTTATCTTTAGTGACGAGGGATCATCCCAGTTTGCTGGAGAATTGGAGAGGAAACTGAAATCTGTGAAGAGGAAGGTGCTAATTGTGGAAAAGCCTGGGAAGATGGGAGAAGAAAGTGCGAAAATTTTTATGAAAAATTGGATGGACGCTGCGGGGGAGGGCGTCAAGTATTTAGAGGGGATCATTTATTTGTGGGGAATGTTGGGGAACTCTGCTGGAGAAAGGGACCAGTCACTGATTTCCCTCCCGTTGGTCACCATCTGTCAATTGGCTGTGCACATGGAGAAGACTCCGAAGGTCTGCGTGTTCACCCAAGGAGCTTACAGTGTTAACAATAGTGACATCATGAATCCCTCGGCGGGAACACTGGTGGGATTAGTGAGGTCGATAAGGAATGAGCACCACTCCTTCAAGATATGTCATTTGGATTTGTCTGTGAATGAATCTGTGATGGAACAGGTGGACGAAGCGTTTTGTAACTTGTGGGCGGAGAATGACGGAATTGTAGGCTTCTCTAGAGGAAAGAGGATGAGTCCGAAGATTAGATCGTGGAAAGCGCCAAATGAGGATTTGCCGCTGCCGAATGGCTGTGATCGCTTCCAGTTGGTTTTACCGGAAACGAGGATGATATCTGATCTGGAGTTCTCCTATTTGGATCCGTATGGATTGTTGGGAGAGAAGGAGATTGAGGTGAAGGTGAAGGCAATGGCGCTTAACTTCCGGGATGTGTTCACTGTGATCAAACCTCTGCCTATTTTTGAGGAAATGAATACAGTTGGATTGGACTTTGCTGGAGTGGTGGTCAGAGTTGGGGAAGGGGTCACCACAGCCAAGGTTGGAGATCGGGTCATTGGAATGAACACAAATAAAAACTTGTCTCTTCCAAGTCATATCAAAACTGAGGAGACTTTGGTCGCCCACCTGCCGCCAAACATGACCTTCAACGAAGGAGTAACCCTCCCAGCGGTATTCTCAACGGCTGTCTACTGTCTTCTCAATATCGCCAAAATAAAGAAGGGCGACACAATTCTCCTCCACACTGCCTCCGGAGGTGTGGGTATTTGTGCGATACAGTTGGCTCAACAGATTGGAGCGAATATAATCGCAACTGCAGGAAGCACCCGGAAACGGAAGTACCTTCGTAATCTGGGAATAAAGCATGTCTTCAATTCAAGGACCACCGACTTTGGAAAACAGATTCTGGAGGTGACGAATGGCAGAGGTGTGGACATCGTCCTCAACTCGATAACCGGAGACGGATTCAAGGAGGCGTCGTTGGACGCACTTGGAAAGAGCGGACGCTTTATTGAAATGAGCAAACTGAATGTTTGGAAGGAAGAGGAAGTCAAGGAATTACGACCTGACGTCTTCTATCGCGTCGTGGATTTGACCTCTCTGGAGAAACATCAATATGAAGAGTTGGTCTGTTCGTTGAAGCAATACTTGAAGGGAAACTCGATTAAACCAATCCCATATGAGCGCTTTGACGCACTAAACATTCGGGGTGAGCTGATATCTTGTCTAAGTGATAATTACTCTTTCTTCACGAAATCAAATTGTTACTTCTTAATTTCAATTTCAGGTGCGTTGAACTATCTGCAAAAAGCAAAACATATTGGAAAGATCGTGTGCGTCATGCCGGAAGTGAAAGTGGAAAAGTCCAAGTTGACAGCTTACACTCCACTTTTTAATGAGGACAGCACATATCTTATAACTGGAGGACTGGGTGGGTTAATAATGCACGAAGACAACTACATGTATTCCAATTCGGAGATGCATGAACAATTAATTAATTTCATATTTGATTCCAGGCGGGATTGGCCTGGAAGTGGCAAAATGGATGCTGGAAAAAGGCGCCAAACACATCGCACTTGTTGGTAGAAGCCCTCCGAAACCGGAAGTGGTGCAGTTGATGGACATGTGGAACAAGAGTGGAAAACATGTGGAAGCGTTTTCTGTCGATGTGGGAGACTTTGAAGCGTGTAAAAAATTATTCCAAGATTTGCGCTCTTCTGAAAGCAACTTCCCTCCAGTTCGTGGAGTGATGCATGCTGCTGGAGTGCTTGCAGATGGAATTCTGGAGAACATGAGCTGGGACAAGTTTCTGCAGACCTACAACCCAAAAGTGAATGGCACCTGGAATTTTCACGATCTCACGAAAGACCTTCTCTTGGAACACTTCGTCCTCTTTTCTTCCATTGCCGCAATGTGGGGATCTCCAGGTCAGATGAATCACAGCGCGAGTAACAGCTTTGAAGACACTTTGGCCCACTACAGAAGATCAATTGGGTTACCAGCGACCAGTGTGAACTGGGGTAATTGGGGGGAAGTGGGAGTGGCAACAGAGATCGATTTCCCTGGAGTCCGACCAATAGCAACATGCCAGGGCATCTTGGCTTTGGAGACCTTCCTGAAGACTCAGACTAGCCACAAATCTGTTTTCAATGTGGACTCATTTGGCTTGCTGGCAAAATTGATGCCAAGTGTGAAGACATCCGTTGACGACAAGCGACTTTTGGGAGAAACAAAAATACTCGTTGCCATGAATGCGGACGAGTTCTGGGCCAAGGTGTACGCTGCGGAGGGCCGAGAGGAGAGAGTTGAAGTGTTCAAGAATTTTATCAAATCGATTGTCCGACTCATCTTAAAAATGGAGGAGCAGGAACCCATTGATGACAACACGGAATTCCAGGTGCTTGGAGTGGACAGTTTGATGATGTTGGAAATGAAGAATGCGCTGCAAAATGTTCTCGGCTCCAGAATGACCTTGACTGCTGCTCAACTGAAGGACTGTAACAATACCATCGTTTTGGCAGACAGACTGGTCAACATTTTGGAAGGCGACACAGACATAAATCTGCCAACGGAGGAGGAACTTAGCGCTCTGATTAGAGAGGACTCGATTTTACCTGAGAGTGTGACCATCGCTGAGGACCTGTCCCCTGCCAAAAATGTGGCAGAAATTGAGACAATTCTGGTGACAGGGGTGACCGGAAATTTAGGTCCTTATCTGTTACGAGAGCTGAGCCAGCGACCCCAAATCAAGAAAATTTACTGCTTGATGAGGAAAACTGGAAAGGCTTCACCTTCAGAGAGACTTGAGTCAAAACTGAAGGAAATTCAATTACTGAATGAAATTGACATGGAGAAAGTGGAGTGTCTCCAAGGTGACATCACCGACCCACGGCTTGGCTTATCTGAAGAGCTGTACACTAGATTGGCGGATGAAGTGGGCGCCATTTGTCACAGCGCAGTGAAAGCAGATCACACTGCAAAATACTGGAAGTCCCCACCCTCCAAGAAAAATACACTTCGTGCAGTGAACGTACTTGGAACAATTCATCTGTTGGAATTCGCGAGCACTTCCGTTTTGAAATCGGTTCTCTATGCGTCCACCCTCCTCACCGTGATCTCCGTCGATGAGAGTGGGCGTGTCTCTGAAGAGTGGACTGACGTGGGGGAACTGGATGAGGTGCTTAAAATCAATCCTGGATACCCACTCAGCAAACACATTGCTGAACAGTTGATAAGACAGGCTGGAGAACGAGGAGTTCCTGTCAAATCATTCCGACTTCCTCTCATCGCCGGGGATAGTCGGACAGGTCGAAGTACAAACTTTGAAACGAACCATTTCATTCTCCAGTGGCTGGCCTACATGAAAATGGGCTGCATGCCGGACACGCCCATACCGCTACCCCTGCTCCCAGTTGACCACTGTGCCAAGTCATTTGTCGACATTTTCCTGGATCCTGAAGCCAACTGGGATATCTTCAATGTCTGCATGGGTGGTCCAAGATTGGAACAAAGTCTGATCCAAGTGGCGTCCGATTTTGGGGTCACAATTGAGCCAGTCCCGTACCCCCAATTTGTTGAGAGATTGAAGCAAGAAAAGGACGATTCCCCACTAGCCCCGTTCAAGAAACTTTACGAGGATGAGGGATCCACATATTATGAAAGTCTAGCTGGGCTTCAGAGTCGGTCGACTAAATACAGTCAAACGTTTATAGAAAATTGTGATGACTTTTACCGATCTCGCAAAATACTCAATCTTTATCCAAATTTTGAAGAGAATCTTGAATCCAACGAAGTGATGATGAAGAGGGACTTGCAATATTTGAAGGATTTGGGCATATTCAAAAAATTTGGTATCTTGAAGTAAACAAAACATCTTAAAAAACTAATAAAAAAATAGCATGAATTATGAATGATTTGCCCCTAGCCTTCTGTCGTTAATAGTATGAAGCCCTTATGCAAATTATCCTGTATGTAAGTATTTATGCAAAATTGGTGCCAATAAAAGAAAACATCTTGGAAAAGAAAAGTCATAAGAAACTTTGAATCTACAAATTTCATCTCATCATATAAATTCTCAAGATACATAAAAAAAGAACCTGTGTTTCAAATTGTAAATTTTAAAGAACTTATTTCCGCTGTTGGATATACTCGAACAAACATAAATGTAAAATGTAAGTTATTATATTGAAATATCGTAGTGACAATCAAAATTTGTATATTTTTGATTGCTTGTCTATCTTTATAGAAAAACAATATTTTTGATACCTAAATAGTTTTTATGAAATTTAAAGAACAAAAACCCCTAATTTTAAATATTTAGTATTATTCCACATAACCTTATTGACATGTACTGATCTCATAAAATAGTTACCGAGCTAATGTGGATGTTGTAATAAGCGTCAATTTACATTGCTTTGACATGATCAATTAATTAAATTATTCTAAACAGATTATATATTTGAGCAGTATTTATTAACTATGTATGAGTTCCTTGTGTCTATCTGAGCTTTCATAACGTTTCAGAGGAAATGGAAGGGGGACTAGTTATTTCATCATCAGTATAGTTTTAAATATTCTATTTGAGTATATTACATAAGCTGAAATTAAGCACGGGCAAAATGTCTTATAGTATATAGTTTATTTTGCTGAAATCCATATAATAAATGTGATATAATGGTATGTTTTTAAAATATTCCAAGCATTTATATTATGTAGATTTTATTACGGACAAACGAATTATGAAACTCAGCTTCGCTAGACATTGAACATTTGTCTAGTTTACGTGTAAAGTAAAGTATATTTGATTGATTGATTGATTGGTTTTATTTTAGTATTCTTTGGGAACGTGCCCATAAAGTAAAGTATAAATAAAATATAAATTTGTAATTTTATTATAATGAGTATTTTCAACTTTCTTTACTATATTGTTGCTTACAAGGTAGTAGGCTTTCCCAGCTATTACACTTGATTATTACATAAACGACAGGAAGACATACTCATGAATTATGCATGAATCGCCCGATATAATAGACATTTTTACACCTTCATGATTATTTTCGACGATAAAATTCAGACAGGTTAGAATATCAGATTTCACGAAAAAGCCGAATAGATAACTCACATTGATATGAGTTTCACTTAAGCCACTATTTTGGACATAAAAATGTTTAAAATTTAATTAGTATTATCCAACCGCTTATGAGCTACATATAAAGAGGCTTCATGTTTTATAAATTATCGTTTATTATATAAGTATTTATAGACATTTACCTCTTTATTAAATCACTAGTACCTTTGAACTGTAAATACATTAGAATTTCCATTTGAATCCAAGAGTACAAATAGTAAAGGTAAATTAAAATGCTGCTTAAAACATTTTGATAACTTAAAAGAGCTCAGATACTATCCTATTTTTAACCCTTTTTAAAGTAAAGATGGTTCTACTGGGAACAAAAGGACTCTTAAAAGATGTCATCCAAAATATCGCAATCACAGATTGGTGCGACAGCTTGCCTTACAAATGGGATGAGGAAAAAACTCGATTGGAACCGAAAGCTCCTAAGAAACTACAAATTTACAAGCTTCACCTCTCCATATCTATCCTGTACATTTCTCTTGCTTTCGTACAGGTAGCTTACAGTTGGAAAGGGAGTTCCTTAACGGTTATCACTCACAGTGTCATGTTTCTTGCTTGTGGAGTTGGAAACATTGCCTGTCATTTGGTAAACATCACGAAAATAAAAGAAGCAGTTGCTCTGTTCAATTGCTTTCTGGATTTTGAAAAGATGGATCGCTATCACGGAGCAAATACTTTTAAAAAGGGAAGAAATCTGAGAAAATTTTACACAAAATATCTCATGTACTTGTCTCTATCGACTGGTCTCTTTATGCCAGTTTTGTACCATCTGGATATCCTGAGGAATCCATGCATGCCAATGTACGTGGGCTACTGGATGAGTGATCTCTGTCAACAGGAAAATTTGGGACATTCCCTTGAACCAAAGTGGACAATTTTGGAAATTGGGACAAAAGTTATAATATCACTGATGTCATATTATATTTGGAGTTTTCTGCTGATTGGGTTCTGTACTGCGGTAAGTATTGGTATGGTTTTGTATGGATACTGTTTCTACTGCCATATATCCAAATGCGGAGAGACAATGATGGGAGCGAAAAGGGTTGAGGATATCAAATGGTCGACATTCTTGACCTATCGGGAACTTCAACTGATGTGTCTGGAATATCGCATGACATTTTCAAAATATATGCTAGGAGTCAAAACTTCTTGCGTAATTGCTATTCAAGTTGTTTGTCTTTACAACACAATTCGACTGGCCATTGGAAAAGATTCTACTGGAGGATCATTGGGATACAATTTGTTGTATGGATGGACTGGAATGGCGTGTAGTTTTGATCAGGTTGGGATTAATGGGATACTTTCGAATGTCTACAAAATATCGAAGAAAACGCAGGAAATGCTTAATAGAAGTGGAAAGTTGAAGAGAGATAAGTGGTTTCGGAGATGGATAAGATCATGTCCGGTACTCAGGATATATTTTGGAGGAACCAATTTCTTTGATGAGCTGACTCCACTTGTTTTATTGAGTTTTGTGATTGATCAAACAACTAGTTTATTGCTTGTTAAGAATTAGGGAACTCTTGTAATTTCTTATTTCCTGAAACTATTTGTATAAAACTTTAAAGGGTGGGGAAAAAATGAATTAAAATTATTAATAAAAGGGATAAAAATAGAAAGTAAGAACAACAGAATAATTGTGCTATGAATGTAATTAAATTTCTAAAGTAGTTTAAATTCTTGTTTTGTGTACATTTACATTTAACTTTAATTGTAAGTATTTATTATTGTGTGTAATTGACTACAATTTATGAGCATGATTTTCGGCTTCTGGTAATATTTGATGACGTAAAAATGAGTATTTTGTAATTACGAGAGCAAGAGAAATGTAAATTGCGGCAAGATTCTTAAGGTTTTTATTGCAATAAAATAGTGGGTATGTATTTCATTTCCTCGATTATTTTGTCCTGATATGGGACATTATTTTTTAAATGTGATTCACAAATTATAAAGAAAATTCAAATTTTTCCACTAACATATAACTCTATATATTCATTAGAAAGTCTCTGTTTTATTGAAGGTTACATAGTTAGTGGACTGCCTATTCACTTTGGAAAATTTCATTCTTACGTTCGTCATCTTAAATTGGGTCTAAATATATTTACATGAGGAAAGTTGTTTATCCAGGTACTAAGCAGCAACTTTTTGTCATATTTTGAGTTGTCGTAATGCCGAAATTTGAAACCCATGTTTATAGTCTTTACCATTTGCCACTCAATACTTTTTGTATTTGGAAAGCATGTCCGTTAACACCCACTTTGGCGAGAAGAAAGGTGACCTTCTAGGGTTTAGTGAATTCGAAATGACAGTTTCCCATTCCGGTGTATTTAGTACAAATGAGTGACGTTCGCTTGAAATCATTGACTTCAGGTTATCATAATTACCAGAGCCCGAGATGTTAGGTTTTTGCATATCTTTTTTGGGCTTGCATATCGGAAAAACGTTTGACATGCAAA
>JAQIXW010003712.1:0-12700 GCA_034700685.1 Willowsia buskii | reverse complement strand
TTTTGGTTATCTTTTAATGATTTCCAAGTGAAGCCTGGAGAATTTGATGCTTGATGCATGGCATACGTCGTCTGACAATGTTGTAATGTCTTCAAACTCATTGAAAACAGTATGTAGAGAGCTCTTTAACGACAAAAACATTTTTTATAATTTGACAGCCCATTTGATTTCACGGAAACAAAAACTATCAACTATTTTTCGCGGAATTTCAACAGTTATCAATTCCTTGAATTCAACGTACATCCGCTTAATGTAATGACTTTTCTTGACTTACCGAAATGAAAATGTTCTTTGAATAAAGCCAAACCACTAGTAATTGAAGCTCATTCGTTGTTGAAAAATTCAAGAAGGCATTTTAGGATACTTGTAGTAAATAGAGCATATTATATATAATCATACCACTAAGGAGTCAATTTGCTGTGCAGGCATTTAATGTTCCACTTGAAAAGAAAATTACTTATCTAATGCATTTTACACGCTTCTGTTTTTACTACCTGGGGACTAGTATTTCTTGTAATGAAAAACAAAAGAAGAAACAATCGATTGACTAATTGCTCACCTCATTCCCACCACCGTGCTTTGTATACATATGTACCCAAAGATATATGACGCTTGCAATATAATAATTACTTCCTTTAGAAATAATAAGCCAAATGTTGCCAAGCGTTTTCCTTTCCCCAAGAGAATCCAAGATTGCCCATATTTTTCTCTTATCCCTTCTGTCTGCCAAACTGAATAGACCCATTTCTCAGAGAAGCATTATTTAACTACGCTTACTTTTCTCACGTTGCTTCTTGACGAAATTTATATAAAGCTAACCAAACTACTACCTTGAGATATCTTAGATTTCTTTTTCCAATTTCGCTTACAAATAGTTACATTGAATCAGCAGAGCCCACCAAAAGCTTTTAATAAAGAATAAGAATACGTTTATTCATAGAAAACATAATGATCTTGCCTTCCCACTTGTCCCTGTCATGGACTGCATGTTCAAGCTTTCTGTAAAGAAACAGAAGCCGTGACATGCTCAAATTTGTGGGGTTTTTGTGGAGAAAGTCGTAATATATATTTTATCTGTGCTTTCTCTCCCACAAAACAGACCACTGTATGCGACAAATGAGTTTTGGCTTCCTGACATGACAGTAATACTGGAATGTTTATGTTTTCTTTTAGGGTGTCGTGGTGCCAAGAATGTATATCCTAGAGAGGAGTCGACGACACTTGACAAAGAATGTGAACTGCGATGTCAGAGAAGGTGCTCAGCTACAACATTCAACAGCATTTTACATCTTCATTCCTCCGTTCGAGAATTACTGCAAAGATGGACTACTTGTGCAAACACCTAACTACATCCACATGCCAATGTGTACTATGTCATTGTACCAGGAATAGCAACAGTGAAAGTTGACGTTCTCCTGTAGATATTTATACATACCTCTAGTCGGAGAGTCTAGTAGCGGAACAGGAAATGGAAAACGTAGCAGCGTTTTTCAATCGTTTGTATAACTTGACTAAGTAATTCACCCAAAATGACAAACCCATTATTATGTACAAGTGAACGCTACACTTCTGCACGTACTGGAATTTATGCATTTGCCATCCCTTAAAGGCCATAGAGACAGAAGCAATGCAAACATCATGTTCTACATATCCGTCTCCCCACTCTATATTGTTGTCTGCTATTTGTGTTTTTCTTGTGAATGATTGCTTCCTTACTACGAGACGTCGCAAATCCAACAATACGATATAGGGTGGCACTAATGCCCTTTACAGTACTATTTTCAAGCTATACTCATAGTGTACGTTTTATGAGGAGATTGAGGGCATAATAAGACTGGCTAGAGCTCATATATATGTCTTCATCTGTTGGTTTAACCTCAATGCTGCATTACGTGCGCGTATGATTGTTTCCATCTACCACTACAACGGACGCTATTACTACTAGTGAAGTAAAAAGTTGCTGCCTGATCGTCACTAGTTACCCAAGTACTAATAGGAATGTGCGTAAAAGAAAGAGCAAAACAGTAGAAAAAGAATCAACCACGGTAGTAACGACGGCTGCATCAGGTACCGCACCAATAATAAACTAACAAGTGTATTTCCATACACTTTTACTATTTACAATACTCAAAAAATCAAGTCAAGTCAGAGGTGACGTTCCTTGCGTGAACCAGACTTCCGCTTATCCATCCAACAAAGGAGAAAGTGGCAAAACGGAACGAAGTGAGAAGAAAAAAACAAGGCAATAAAGATATATATAATGGGGGTAAATCCAAAGTGTCAAGGACGTCGGCTGAATCCTCAGCAAACGGACGATTAATAGAGAAAATTTTACTCCAACATAAGATGCTTCCTGAAGTCATTCCATACAAGATGTTGCCCATCCTCATTATCATCCTCTTAACTCTGGGTGAGCGCAAAGAAGCCGATTCGTCTCTTTCTTTCCATTTTTCTCTTTGTTCGCTCTGTCTTTTCTAATAGCTTCTTCTTTCTGGGGGCAGTTTCATTGATGCAATTTGTATTTTTTGTGCTCTAGAAAATTCCAATGAGATTTCTTTTATTCTTCTTCGAATGAGAAAAAATATTCTCTGACTCGCAAACGCTTTTCTCATTCAGCACTGTTGCCATTATAGACAAAGTTGCCCTTATTTTCGACATGTTAAAATTTCGGGTAGTATAATTATTGTATAGGAAATGAAAAAGGCGTATAATTACTGAGAAGTATAACGAGTTTCTTTTATTATCATCAGTGCAAAAATATCTAAGCGTTTTCCGCTTTTATCTCCCACTAATGCTTAGTAAAACACACATTGCGCCTTTAGCTATGGACATACTATAATGTCTTCACGTTCCATTCTCTGTGACAAAGCTATTGCTGTTTGTTTGTGAGTTTGCGACATAGTTTGCGGTGATGGTGTGTGTAGCTATTTTCTATTTTGTAAATTTCCTCTGTAATGGTTTCGTCCTGACACTTAATTTACAGCCCAGAACGGACTAATGGTGTCCAAGCAACAATCCCTTTCCCATTACGGGCCAAATCTCATTTCGTCTTCACCACAACTCAGTCCATTTGAGATGGATGTTCCCGAGCATTTAGAAGCACTTGGCAGTAGGTTGACAGTTCGGCTGCGCCTTTCTCCTCACTCGCTTCTCCTTAATTCGAGCGAGATCCCAAAGGAAGGAATTAATGCACGTGAAATGTACCTCCAACTGGGAATTTACGAAAGGAGTGGAGCAATGGTAATGCTAACTCAAGAAAAGATTAAGCGGACTATTTCAACAAATTGGCAAGAAGTAAGTTTGACCATAATAATTAAACAATCATGCTGCATCTTTATCCTGTCGTTTTCCATCCAAATGGAAAACGTGACTCCCCCACGCTGGGGTCTCTCTACACATAAAAAGCTAATATGGCGTGCACGTGTTTTATTTACATTAATTAATTCGCTTATACCAACTCTCAAAAGTAAATTTTCTATATTTTCAAGGTGAACTTTGACTGCGGCTGGATTGTAAAAGGTGGGAGGTATTTTGTTTTCCTTTCCCATTACCCTGAAAACGTCGAGAAAGATTCTTCTTCCGAAGAAAGCAGTTCATCAGAATATAGACCAGTCTCTGAAACCAAGTCCCCGGCTTCCAGTACCTTAACCCTTCCTACTATCTGGAGAAACCGAACCCACACAGTAGCTCCTGAATCTCCACCAAATCGATATAATAAAGTCGACAACAATCAAACCTATAGTTTTTATATTCAACAAAATGATGGGCCAGATGAGGACTCGTCTTATCGCCCCGTCAGCAGCAAGTTGAGAGTGTTAGCTAAGAAAACAATTAACGTTAAGTACCCGACGATATTGTTTGAAGTGCCAACTCGTTTAGAAACTTATACTACCGCTGCACCCGTCACATTCGGTTTGACAAGGACAATCTGTAAACCTAAACTCAAGTTACCTTCGACTGTGTTAACGTTAACGATGTGCTCTGTAGCTGCTTCTGTCAGCGAAAATAGTGGACCAAGTACTAGCAACCATTTTTCATCACATAATCAGGAGGATAATGATGATCACGATGAAGTGGAGCAGTCGAATCCATTAAATAAACCGATATCCCAAATTCATCAGACATTTGGTAGTGGTGCTAGTGGCTCTATACCAACACGTAAACATGAGTCCAGTCATAATCGAGACCGTCATCACAGGCGCTATAATCCTGACCATCATTCATCACAGTCGTGGCCTGTTCAAACACAACCACTAAAGTCAACTAAACGTCAAAATATTTCCGACTCTGAAGTAAGTTATGAAACAGAGGAGCGATTCTCGTGTCATCGGGATGTGAGTAGTGTGTTTGAGGAACCACTTACTGCTCTCCAGGTAAAACTCGTTTTCCACAAATAGTAGAGCCAACTGACAGGCATTGCATTTCAAGAATCATGAGTTAAAACCATTAAATCCTAAACTGCTCTTTCTTCCTTTTTTTCTCCCAACACTTGACAAAGATTGAAGGGCGCGTTACGATTAACGTGGATTGTCAATTGTGGGGACGTAACGCAACATACGCCATACTGATGCGTGAGCGAAATACTCGAGATGTAATTGCTCAGAGTTCTTTCATAAAGTAAGTTTCCCTTAAATGTATCATCTACACTGTCTTCACACACAAATATTTTTGTCTCGCATCTTCACAAACTTTTTGTCTCATAATCAAGCTGGGTCTTTTGTAGGTAAATAAAACGTAATTTTATGAACTCATGTTCGCATCAAGAGTCTCCACTGCATATGGATCTCAATTAGAACAAAATATTTGAGGAAAACTTTCATGATTCTATAATAATATGTTAATTTGTTGACAGAGTCGAGTGGAGCTCCCAGTTTTCTCTAGAACTGAGCAAGAGTAGCGTTTTACGCTGTCAAGGATCAATACGAGCTCTAGTGAAACATCCTCAGTGCATTCTTCCAGGGCGGGATAAAGTTCGTGTTTATGGACATGAAACCTTGCCCGTACCTTCACTACTTGCGCCTAGTCGAGTGAGCTATATTGGGGAGCAACAAATTCGCAGAAACAATAGAATTCTAAGCTTCCGGTGTAACATGTTTCCAGCGAGGTATATATATACGGGTCTTATTTTTAGAATAACTCATATCCAAATAACTCTACGTAATTATTTTAATACTTTTCATATATGTAGGTTTCTCCGCTTCTGCTTTCAATATATAAATACCGCAGTTGATGAAAGTGTTGCTGTTGTAATTGAGAAATGTATTCCAACCGGACCAGCAAACAAAATCTCTGGTACAACAGAATCTCATTTGTGGACTTAATCTTTTAAATCTCATGATATTAATCCTTATTAGCATTAACAGCACCAGCATAATTTATTTATTTTCCCTTTCAAGATGGCGGTTGGAGCCCATGGAGTAAATGGAGTAGTTGCAGCGTCACTTGTGGATCAGGTGGCAAAAGATTTAGGTATCGCTTTTGTGATTCTCCTCCGCCGTCATCAGGTGCAGACTACTGTCAGGTAAGAAAGCCCGGCTTATTTCTTGTAGTTTGAGTTTATCTTTCGTGTCTGTTATGTGCCTACTTGAGTTGTAACAGGTGCCAAAAAGAAAAAGAAAACTTTATAAAAAGGAGAATCACCGTCGTATGCATCAGTCTTTACATGGAAATCACGTACAGTACAATGCAAATTCAAGTAGGACACCGACTGAAAACAATGCATAGAACACTTGGCTGCAATGACACAATGACTTTGAATGCCTGTGTCTGGTGTTACAACGTGAGATTATAAAAAATGAATCAAACGCTTTGCTTTTCATCAAGGTGTAAAATAGTTTAGAACAATACTGCTGAAACCATTGTGTAGAGTGGTGAAATATGGGAATGAAAAATTAGCGTAATTAAAAATTTTGACAATGAAGTATAATGTTTGAGAGTGAATGATTTTGTTTTATGAAACGGGAGAACTGAGAGGTGAGGTAAACGATCACAATGTCTACGCTTCCATTGATGTCATAACATTTCATCATGCTGTTCCATGCAAACATTTTAAAACAAATGGAAGTCCTCATCTGAATACGCTTTGGTACTTGAGTAAAATACTTATTTAACTGGGAAATAATATGAATCCCTGCTGAAAGTAAGGCTCGGTTTTAGTGTAGAAAAAGCGCATTTCGTTATGACTGGGAGTTGCATGTGGTTGAAACGTTGCGATGGCAGGCGTAGTGAAAGATGAAACTATAGCACCATATCCTGTTTTCATTGAAAAGCATCACCAGCGCTAAGCACCGATAAAAGTTTCAGATAAAATGGGAAGTGAGCTCGCGAAACCAAAAATACTACTGACACCACAATCACTTGAAATAAAGTCTCAGTTGGGGAAAAGTTGGGAGGTTTGTATGAAAGTAGATGCTTCCACTTGCACTGCTAGAAACATAGCTAATATGAGATCACATATATGAATCTGCCTCATCGAGTTGTGAAAACGTGTATGAAACGCTAAAACTGGGGAAAGTACAACAGTGAAAAGCTTTCACCATCTCTCCAATTGCGTACAATCCATTTATCAACCATGGTTTTAGCTACTATACATAGATAGGAGGTAGCAGCAGCAGCAGCAGCCATCACATGGTATCTGGTTACAGATAGATAAAAAACGTAAAGTGATTTTCCTTCTTGGGGACTAAATTGTTGTGAACTGTGTGTTGTGTAAACCCATGGTTGGTTTCATTGGACATGAGTGAGTAGTGAAATAAAACTTTGTTCCACTTGATAAACATCACGACATCATTATACTCGTCATTACAATCATCTCCCATGTTCTCAGAATACTGTCAACATTATCGTGCTCAACATGGTAATGGCATCAACATCAACATATTTTCATTAATACAAAATGCAATCTATCTGATGATTTGTCAAGAGAGAGAGAAAAAACCAATTGTATAGGTATTTACGTCCGTCTGTCGTTTTTTTTTTTGAAAGCTTTGGAGAGAAAAATGAAGCTCAGTGATTTTCCTACATATTTGTTCTCAACTTTCTCGTACACTCAATATTTGCTTAAATGAATGAATCATGTATACCCAGTTGAAAAACTTACATTCTTCTACTACTACTACTGTCTCAGCTTATCAGTCATACATGCATCAAGTTGTTTTTGCGACTTGGTTATTAAGTATATATACATACGAATGATGTAGGTAGAAGAAAAGTTTCTTGGGCTTTTTGTGTAATGACAAATTGATTGAGTTGCAAATTAGTGTAGAACGATGTTGGATGAAGTCTGTTGAGTTTGCAGCTTTTTTCGTTTATTGCGTGATTATTATTACCGTATCATCAAGATTTGATACGAAGATTTCATAAAATGAAATAATATACAATAAGACTCTAAATAAGATACTATAAGATATCAGCACGAGATTCGGAAAAAGAAGATCCTCAAGCTGAAATAAATGCTGCTAAAAAGTTTTTCATATACTTACTCACTTTAGTCAGCCAGTATATATGTAATATGGATGTATGTACATAAGTAATAGTACCATGGTAATAACGCCGTTGATAATCATCATTTTACAGTAGCGATAAAACCTTCAGTCCTCCTTTTTCAAGTTTCATAACAGTTAATAGCCCTGAAACTGCGTGTCGTTACTCTATTTTCTTGGCATTTGTCACTTGATATAGATGCTGATGATGATAGTGGCGTGTTGACGTTGATGAGATGATGGTTTAATTTGGACTTGAAATTTCTCAACTTGAAACATCTCTTTCATGTCACATCGACTTTTTTCACTCCACTTCTAGTTTTCTAGTCTCCCTTCTTCTTCTTTCCAGTCTTTTTCCTCTCGTCTGGTTATTTTGAGGCTTGAAATTTTATTTCCCCTTCCTGTTATCATTTTGAAAGTTGGTTGAGGTTTTTCTCCTCCTCACTGTCATTTTCTAGTCTTCTCACTCTCCGTCTGTGTGAGACTTTTTGTGTGTGTGCATGTATATCTCCACTGCTGAAACAGAAATTAGATAATGACGGTGCTGCTGCTGTTGGGTTATTAAATGTTTCTTTCGTAATATGGGCAAATAAATATTCTTGCTGTGTACCACTACTGTTTGTGTGCATGTATGCATACTCTTCCCAATTTTTATGTAATTCACTGTTTTAAGTGGAAGACAAAAACACACAGGGAACGAGACACAGAGAAGGAAAGAGAAAGTGACTGTGAGTGAGCGAGCGAGAGAAAAAGAAAGAGTGGGAGAATGTGAAAGTGGGAAAATGAAGAAAGCAGATGATGTCTGTTGCTGCTGCGGGCTATTCATGTTGAATTTGCTATTCCCTAGACATGCCATATAAATATCATTCTTTTTTTCTACTGCCGCGTCTCACTTAGGAAACGATACGTATGTTTAACTGAGCTCTGGATGTTCGGTTGTTGTGGTAACAGTAGCATTTTCCAGTAATAGGAAACGGCATTTATTAGCCATATCAATTCAAATTGTAGTGCAGCTAACGTGCCGTTCCTTTACCGCCACCCTGTTAAGTTGTAGTGTATATGTAGTGGTGACGGTGGTTGTTGGTTGAAAGAATGAGACAGCTAAATATAATGTCGGTATACTCTTACTGACATTTTATGTGTTGCGGTTGTGAAAGTGAACGGGAAAAGACACTTGTCTCGCCCAGTCTCATGATTACCAAAATCCTGTGGCTTTTCTGGTATTTCATCCTTTCCTTTTTTGTCGGAGGAAAAAGCAAAGTTGTCTTCTTTCTCCTCGTCTTCCTCGTGGTTTCATCCTTGTTATTATTGTAAAGATGCCGATTGCTGCAGTGCAGGCTATATCTTCCAAGTACGACGGCGGGGAGAAACTTAAGGTGGTTGCTGACTAAGTACGAATTGTGTGTGATGCTCTTATGGGGAAGTGAGTTGGAAAAACAACTTGATAATGACAGTTTGGTGAAGTGGTGGAAGCACGAAAACTCTA
Organism: Willowsia buskii; assembly: GCA_034700685.1. Taxonomy (NCBI): domain Eukaryota; kingdom Metazoa; phylum Arthropoda; class Collembola; order Entomobryomorpha; family Entomobryidae; genus Willowsia; species Willowsia buskii. The sequence goes on along the minus strand of JAQIXW010003712.1, from coordinate 3,733 downwards.
ATGATTCTAGAGATCGAGATCGTTATCGTCTGCTACACTCTTGATGATTCTTGACGATGACTGTGTAAGACAATGTAGCTAAATACTTGCTCGTTTCGCTTTATGGCAGTGAGAGAAGGACGTTTTCCCGCTTTAGTCTTACGAAACCATGCATATATTTGTGCTGGAGAAAGTACAAGAACGTGTATTAACGGTTATAATAAGTAGGTGTCATTCAAAATTCTTCCTGGTTCTGTTCTCGCCATTACAATAGCGTACTTTGTGGCAAGACAAAATGATTAATACTTCTTGCTGTGAGAACATGCGTTTTAAATAATGATTCTACACGAATAATACTTTGAGAGCATACGCATTTCAGAATGTAATAAGAATTTGACTACATCACGATCTTTCTTGTCAATATAATTCAAAGCGTTGTCTTCACTTTTCATGTTTGTCACAGCCGTGCAGCAGGTAATGGAAGAAACTATTATTGCTTTCAAGGTCGTTAATTAAAAGGAACCTCTTTTGTTGCCTTGATGTTTAATAGGGGAAATCCATTCAGGATGAGCCGTGCGACACTGGTATACCCTGCCCGCCAGTTTCTGGACGACGTCAGCTCCCACAAACGGGGCAAACGGGAATAGGCAGGAGGAAGGGTAATGAAGAGTCAACTTTTTCTGAAGCAGGATCAAGCTCATCCGGAGAAGTTGGAGGAAGCAACATGGCTGGAAAGCATGGGAGAAACCGAAATGCTGGTGGCCGTCCTTCTTTCATGGATCTGTCTGTGCTTAATGTGAGCACTACTCCAGGATGTGAATGCGGTTGCATACTTTATGATCTCGTCCCAACGAAAAACTACTCGCTTGTCATTATCATCTCTGCGAACCAGTCATCATGTGCAGATGAGGACGAGGAAGATCATCATAATTTCAGATGGATATTACATGTAAGAGACTCCCCAATTTGTATATTTTGTGCGGTTACACAGTGGGCGTAGGATGGATAAAATGTTTGCCTAGCCCTTCTAGCAAGTCACTAATTAATTTTATATTATGAATTGCATTTTGGGTTGTTGAAGTAGAAATGTAGATTCACATCCTCCCACCCCCAATATAATTTTAGCTTATTCCAAAATAACCATTGTAAGTAAATTAGGAAGTTTGTTTTTGGGAACACCTACCTATGTACAGACAGGAGGTTATTATTTGACTTTCATATTTATTAAATCCGGCTCATTCAATAATACCCAGCAGAAACCTCCAGCAATATCATGTGGTTGGAGCACTCTAACTAATCTACTCGCGAATCATAAATAAAGCAAGCATGTTTTTACAAACCAGATGAATTCCAACTAGGCAGTTTAATTACAAAATCTGTGGTATAAATACTTTCTGATATCTATTATCCTATATCTGTGGCTATGCTAACTAAGTTATTGGTTCGTAGACTCCAACGAATGATAGGTTGGAGGTTCCAGTTCCAGTTAGATGCACAAAATTTGTGGGAATGTGGCACATTTAAGGCCGCAATCAAATATTCACAAGTTTTGTATGAGTTCTTAATCTAACCACGGGGTTGCTTTATAGTTGCTTATAGTAACCTACCACCTCTATTTAGATGTAGTTCTATGGTTAGTTATGTGTTATGTTGAAGAATCTACGGAAAGGTGGATTTTAGTTAGATTTGGGAATATGCCTTGACTCAGTGATCTCTCTGGTTAAACTTTTCCATAGAATACAAACGCACCCATCATCAACCTATTTCGTATTTAAAATTTAAATCAAATTGTAGATAAGGTTTCCACTTTTCAAAAGAGAGAGAAAGAGAGAGAGCTTTCTTATGAGCAGTCTATATGTATTGTATTTGAACACCACAGTAGCAGAACACATTTCGCCCCTGCCCCTATGCACAGAAATGCTGATTTACATGGAAAGTCACAATAAGTACTTTCTCTTTGTCATTGTTGGCGGAAACGAAAGTAAAATAGAGCATTGTGTATAGCGAGCATGATATGCACTCTCCGTTATCGCACTCTCAGATTCATTCTCAGCCTTGCTAGCCTCCGTTTTGCTTAAGCACAAAAGCTTTGAGCATTTGAAATGCTCGATTTGACAGTATAAATCTTGGGAATACTAATGAGGAATATAAATGCAACATTCCCTGCGTATTTATGGGGAAATGACAAAGCGTATTTCCATATAGTCGAAACACACTCATTTGATAAATGAACAACAATAAATATTTTATCATAATCCTTTCCAGATGCCGGAATCGGTACCACTTTCCACGACACTTTTTTTTCCAGTTTGCTGACAATGAATGTAAAAGCCATGATTGTGGTGTGACATGGTAATAGTTACTTAAAAGGAGTGGAAGGCACACAAAGAGGTCAAAAACACTCTTTATGGAGTAAAATGCAATCATTTATTGCGCTTTACCCTTTTTTATAGTTTCGCCTGACTTTAAACTTTATAACCAGTTCTTCCGTCACTTCAGAGCTCAGAATGAGGAAATAGTTTTTTTCCTTCTTGTTTTTGTTGAGGGAAGCAAGAAGCAGAAAAAAAACGAGCCCGACATGTTAGCCCATAAAAGGGAAATGTAAAAAGTAATGGAATTAACGTTGGTTTCTTTCATAATATTATGCGCATAGTAAGCTGGAGACTTACATTACATTATGTACATAGAACTATATTAAACGCCTTCCATGTCCTCTTGCTTCGTGTCTTGGAGAACTAAATAGTTGGAAGTAGTCTTTGATCTGAATCTGTTTAAACGAAACCACGTGAAAGCTCGTAAGGAGAAAAACGGGAGGACGGATTGTTTGCGTGATGTGGAGTTGATGCTGTGCTGACAAACACGTTTCCTTTCTAGATTGCCTATATAGCAGTAATAGTAATCGGGTGGTTGATGCGTGTGTATGTGTGTGTGTTTGTATGCATACGTGGTGAATGAAGCCAACTTGAGTAATAAAAAATTACCTGGAAAAATGAGAGTGGTAGAAGAGGAGATTACTTGACTGCCACTGAATCATTTTACTAACTATTAAACTTTGTGACGTGACAGTTAAATACTGTTGCTTCCAGATAAACACAGTATTTTTCTCTAAACATAAAAAACTTATTATGCTTTCTTTTTATGTTATTATCTTATTGATTTCACATTTAAGGTTCTCGCTATTTACATAATATTGCCTACACTGCATGGGATATAATGGAAGCGAGGACTTTTTTCTGTGTGTGAACAGCACTCCATTCCGCAGCTATTTTTGTTCATGATGAGGACGGTGATGATGAAGTGTGTAAATTGCAGCTTGGAAAGCTGTATTTAGATAGGAGTATTATAGGCATTTATGCATTTGTGCTTGCTTTCTCTTTCCTTTGTGCTGAGATCTAAAAATAGTGGTCGTCGTTGTAACAAGTTTCCCCGTGCCATTTATTTCCTTTGCATGTCCATATTATCCTACGTGCTACGATTCCCGTTGTTGTAGTGACGGTGGTTGTAGGAGCACGCTTAACTAAATCACTCGCGCTCATTCATATTCGCTTACACATGAGTGGGGAGAGTGGAGTGAAAAGGCACTGACTACAACTACCAGTTACTAGCACCACCACCTCCACTCCTGCCGCTGACTTCTACTCTCTTTCTTCCTATCGTAAAAATTGTAATAACAGTATGTGCCGACACGGGTGATAATGATAATGATGATGATCTTTTTCCGTGCTTGCTTACTGCTTGGAAATCTTGTGTGAAG
>JAQIXW010003711.1:0-12702 GCA_034700685.1 Willowsia buskii | reverse complement strand
TTTCCCCTTTTTTACGTTTCAGTCTAGGTAGCAAAACCATGACAACAGAGTTCCTATCATTCTTCGAACTCAGTTCATATTGACGAGTAAACTGAGTAAATGCATACATGACTCTTCATTGCAACATCCAGTGAGAGTGGTCCCAATCAACGCATTCCTAAACAGTGATGTAACGACAATATAGTGAAGGAAGTGGGAGACACAGAGAAAGTTGACATCTTCCTTTTTTCCTGAGTTAGTTTTACAACAACACGTATGACGACGACCATGTTATTACAGACAAGAAAGGAAACATTTTGTTCGGCATACCAGAAAGAGAAGGGAAAAGAAAGGATTCACTTATACTTGTACTCTTGATGCAACAAGATGGAAAGTACCAACTCTAGTGGAGAGGTTGTTGAAGAAGTCCTGTTGGGCTGGAGAGTCCCATCCTTCACTCACATCTTGAAGTATCAGCTTGATTTCATCCTTTCTTTGCGCAGTTAATGAGAACTGGTTATTGCATTCGCAGGAGTCTCCATACATTTGTGCTCTTGATAATTGCTTTCTTTTAAGGTAAAATTGCTTTCAAATCTCTATACATGCAATTTGATGCGTCTCCAAATCTCAGTAATGTTGTACCTCTTGTCATTCGCAAAACTTATCGTACGCACTTGCTTTTTTAAGATTTGCAAAATTATTTTTCTTAAGCTATTGGCAGAGCAAAAATAATTAAATCTGTAAACTGTATTAAGATTAAATAAGGAATAAATCATGTGTAGTCAGAACATATTATCCTAGTTGTCTAGTGTCCGTCTACTCAAACAATAAAAGAATCAGAGAACAAAGAACAAAGAAAGGCTCAATTCTTTTAACTACACCATCTGCCATTTGATCTGTCAATTGAATTTACTAGTCAAATATAACTTGTTATTATTACAAACTGGTATATTTTTCCCGTTGTCGTTGACAACGTCAGTAATATGTGTAATACTGCGTGCCTTTATATATTTACATTGCATCCCTGTCGTCAACTTCTTATCTCCCTTGACTTATCATTACAACAAACAACACCATCAGAGCATGAGCCAGCTACCATGCATATTTCTGTACATAATAAAAGCCAGTCACTTACTGTCCATTTTTGTCTTTATTGAAACATTCTTTAGATGTAGAGTCGAAGCCAGAGTGGAAGCATTCTATGAATGAATGATCTGTTGTTAGTCACGACGATGAAGAGAATTAAATGCTTGCAACGATACAACATTGAATGGCTGCAATATGCCACCAATATAAAACCTATGATGTGCATGTATACATAGTGTATTCACGACGGGTAAACATGTACCAATACGCATTTTGTTCTGACTTGGACATATCAAAGGACAGATCCCATTCTTCATTTTATTTGGCCACTGTGAAAAGTCAAAGTGGAGCAGTGGAACGGAATGGAATGACAATATAAGGGGTTTCCTTTCATTCCAAACTGAACTGACAAAAGTGAGTGAATGAAAAAAGTGTTGGGTAGGTTGAGAAGAACGCACTATTATTATGTTTTCTACTTACTTTGATCCTTCCTTAGTCAGTTTAGATGGAGGGGATACATTGCAAGATATACATACATACATGCATACAATATAAGCTCTGCTGTAAACACGAAAGCACATTTTAGAAAAAAGTATGTTCAAGCACCTCTTTGATTGACTAAATACAACAGATTTTCAGTAAGTCAGTCACTGGCAGAGTGAGTGCGTACCCTTGTCGTCCATGAGATGTGGTCTGATCTGCTTCGGTTCGTGGCATTCATGGTACCAGTGGTATATTGCAAGTAAAGCGAAAAGTAATAACTCCCACAAAATAAAGGATGCAACGATTTTTACAAAGTTGGATAGATTCTTTTTCTACTACGCTTTCCGATTGATATTGTGTATTGTTAGCAGTAAAACATTTTCATGCAACCAAAACGTGAAAGATTGTGCCTCTGAGTTTGGTGATCCTGTGAATCAGTTTACTGCATCTGCTTTATTGAGGAGCTACATGTTTGTGCGATAATTTAATTTAGCCGGCAATTTTTTAATCGAGTCTGCTAATCAGGAAAGAGTGTTGGTATAGTAAAGGAAGCTGAAAATTTCGTCAAGTATTCCCCCAAATGAACACATTCAAGAAACAGTTTCCTTCTGTTGATTTCATCCCAACGTGTAAGTTATTATCATGCTTGTTTAAATTTATAGTGAATTAACAGGATTTTAAAGTAAGCACAACAAAGTATTACTCGACTAAATACTATTACTTATTCATGCATGATCGGTTTTGGTATGCACGGAGAATCAATAGAAGTGTCAAAGCTTAGAGCTGATTAGCAGCGGAGGGTCCAATGATACTTCTCTAATCCTTTCTTTCTTTTTACTACGAACAAATTTCATGAACTCTACGAACCAGATTTTTGATCAACAAGGGCCACACACAACAGTGCAGGTGTACGGACTTTACTGTAAAAACAATTAATGCATTGTATTTATTGTATGTTTAAAAAAAATTGACCGAGTTATGAATTGATTTTGTAGCAAAACAGTTGTGTACAAGCAAAAGTAAGAAGCTATTAATAATAGAATTTGGCACCCATTGCTTTCATATTCAGGGATTTTTGTGGCAGGGAAAATACCTGTTCGTAGAAATCATGCTTTCGTAGAAGGAATATAAAAAGGGGAAGCAGTAGAGTTTCTTGAAGAAAGTAAGGAAGAAGGTGAGGTGTAAGGATAAATGAGAAAAATGGTGTGAAGCCGCTGGATGTGTTGGAATAGCAAAGAATGTGAAATGTAAACGGCATTTTTGTCTTCAAAAAGGATTCACAAAACGACAAAGCAATTTTGGAAAGATGTTGTCACTTATCTAAACTATACCATAATATGTAGATATTTACATATTATTATTGTTTCACTACACAAAGGTATAGGAGTTTTACATTTTTTATAAGGTTACTACACACAAAAAACGAGAGTTGTTGCACTTGAATCCTTAAGCGTGTGTGAATCAATGTACATTGATCGGCATTCAACTTTTTATATTAAACTCTGGAATGAAAATGTGTAGATATACCATATTTAGATTGTAGGTGTTTACATATTATATGGATTGTAGGGAAACGATAAGAAATAGTATTACAATAGAGCAGTAGCATATAATATGCATTTCTTTATATTCTTTCTGTGTACATGTTTGCAGTTTCCAATCATCTTGTTCTGTTTCTTAGCTCTCCTTTCTCTCTTTTTTTAGGTGAAATGTGTAGTCTCTTTTACATCCCGGAAATCTTTTTATTTTTCTTTCGTGACATTCAAAATCCCTCGTTTTATTACAACTAAAAAAGGTTCATGGTTATCACTACAGAACACAAAAAGTGTAGATAAAAAGTAAGACTTTATAGTGCACCTTGCGTGGATTCTCTGAAGTGTTGCATGCAGCACAGATAAATAAAAGTCAAAAAGGTTTATTTCTCTATTTCAGCTCTTTGCTGGAAGAGAGCAAAATTATGCATTTAAAAAATTGAATCAAACACAAAAGGTATTAAGATCATACTAATTGTTCTTTGCATACTTACAAGCTAAAAAATGACGCTTTCCAAACCTTCTCCTGCAAAGATGAAGTCATATTATTCCACTTTTGTTTTTTTGCGATCCCTGAGAGCATAAAGTATCGTGTGATTTTTGAAGAAGTACCTATGTAACCACCTACTCTACATGACGGAAAATGTATCCGGCAGCAATATATCATTGCCACAAGGCACTTATTATGCACATCAAAATATTTAAATGTGCATGTTAGAATGACAGTTTGTTTGTTTTTGTGCAACTTATAACAGCTTAGGGAGGCATATATGCTATCCCACCATCCCTGCCACCACCACTGCCGCATTAGAGTCGTCGACAGTGTCATTATCATCGTTCTTACGTGCTGAGTAGCAGCAGTGAGGGTGGCGAAGCAAGACGATTTTCCGTCGTCTTGAAGTGGTGGTTGAAAAAGATGAGAAGGAGAAATTGAGAAATAGATAAAAGTCGACAAACTTGTGTATTTGGTTGTTCCTTTCTTTTTCCTCTGAGTAGTAAAAACCTACAAAGTGACGAGTAGCATGTTGTTCCAAACTGAAAAAAGGTAGTAAATACGTCAGCTATAACTTTATGTCTGTATGCGGCAAAGCTGGTCACAGTTGTCAGCTCACTCACTCCTCGTCGTCGCACACATTCATGGCTTAACTACGTGATCTTTAAATATATTATTGCAGTTAGACTGCTAGACATTACATCATATCATCACAAACAGACAGCTACCACCACCACAGGATGAAATATCTATCCATCTATGTACGTATCTTTTTATCTCCTTCGTTATAACGCGGAGGTTCTCTACATATCTTTCCGCCTTTTCACCCGGATTTTCTCCTCATACAAAAAGGCCTTTATTGTGCATTGATGATGGGAAATGGTGGTGTTCCAGCTGATGCATGTCTCGTGTATCTTGCTCTCCTCTGACATCCGATTCCATCTGCTTGGTTTTCATTGCAGAACGTAAGTGGAGTAGTGGTTGTCTCCCAATTCTTGACTATTTTGCTATACTTGTAATGACTACTACATACAATGCTGATGTCTTCTTTCAAACTACATGTTTCTTTAAATCACTCTCAACCATTCATTCACACTTTTTTTTCTTGTTTGCTTGCCTTGAACAAATTGTGATTCTTGTAACAAGCATTCATTGCTGCTCAAGCAAAGAGAGATCAAAAGACATGAATGAAAAATTACCCTGGTTCAGTAAGATAAACCTACACTTATTCCAGTGTGTTCACATCATCATCACCCTTTTGCGTAATTGTAATGAAATATCCTCATATAAACCGATAATTTAATCCTCAAAAAAGACGATTATGCTCTCACGACAGGGCTTTGAGAAAAAAAAACTTGATCCCGAGTCAGCTTTCATCAATGAAATGATTTCTATTAGTACTGTCATCATCACCTTTGATTCATAAAAAATTCTATTCAAAGTTTCTTTTTTCTCATGTATTTAAAACCCGAAACTAAAAGGATTTCCACATGAGCTGGCAATTTAGCTATTCCAAGAAGGGTTTGATGGGGAGAAAAAAAATTCAATGTTGCTCACCTTCTCATCATCACTGAAAACGGATAAGTTACAAGTGCGTCTGCTATAATATCTTATGATATGATTTTTTGAGGCATTCATTGGGATGCTAGGCTTTTACAATGTATGCATATAAATGACACAAAACCTTTCGAACAAAAAGGATACGCATTGTCCTTTCAAACTGAAGAGTAAGTAATTTTTCTTATCATAACATCATCAATGCCTCCTTTTGAGAGAGAATATGAGAAACGGAATGGGAAGCACTCGTGGAAAGTTTAAAATCACAGCCTATTTTTGTGGATAATGTCTGAGGATAATGTTTATTCCGGAAGCCTATGAGAACATTACCGGAATCCCTTTTAAATTGCTTGTCATGGATTGCCTCCATTGTTTACCCGTGGAGTTATTTTTGAAAAAAGCGATACAAACAACTAATCATAACAGTTTAGGTAATATGATCACCTTCTCATCATAAATGATCATGATGGAAACATTACGGTAATAGAAAGGGAAGGCGAATTGACGATCAGCTAGGAGAGAATATAGGAATTGCGGAGCAGCAGTAGTAAAGATAAGTAGCAGTAATTGCATGTTGCAATGGCTACTACATGGCTATATCAGTAGTTGACGATGACTCTTTTCTGGCAAGCGTAAGTGAACAAAGACACAAAGTAATAAAATCAAAGTGAATGGGGTAGTTTGGTTGAAGAGAGTGTTGTTTTACTTGGAATGGTGCCCTGCTTTCCTTCATCAAGACCAAACCCGCTCTTTTATAAGTATGCGTAACATGTATGCTTTATGTGTTTACATAGTGATAAGGAAAGTAGTTGTACAATCGAAGCAAAACTGGAACTCTTACAATGTCAGGGAGTAGAACATACATATTATATAGTCTGCCAATTTTTCCATTTTATGTTGACCACCAAATATTGCACACTCATTAATATATTTTCTTACAACTGCTAATCGTTTGGTTTTCTATATTTTAAGAAAAATCAAAATATATGAAACAAGAACAAGATATAACCTATACATAATATAACTTCTTCTATTCCTTGATTCCATTAATCGAAGGACTGAAGGATGAGGTCCTTGGAAGATTTTTTTCCTCTACAAAATGTCACCAGTCACCAGAGTTACAAATTGTCCTGCTAGCTTGACATCCCTCAAAGGTAGACATTCCACATTGTGGATTTGCGCTCCAGAACTGAATCATATCAGTAAAGAAATACATAAGGACACGATCAATGCCATCATTATCATTTTCAGTGACGACGATAAGATAGGCTATTGTGATAAGTTTCTTCTTAAGGGGTATATACCCGGTACAAGTGTATAAACAAGTCAAAGCTAGAGGTTGATATCTGCAGTACAATCATGTCAGTGTGCACAATACTATTCTATTCTCTTCTCTTGTGGAGATCGGGTAGACTGGAGGAAAGACTATATGCTGAAGCTGAGGCTATATATGGGTGCATTCTGGAAAGGCGAGTTGAAATCTCTACACATACCTACATACATTTCCACTGGTATCATCATCACGACAAAGGGGGTTTCTGGAATGGCAGTCATAAAATAAGCGGTAAATTGATATCTCTCTGTTACAATGTGTTAACAGCCGAGAAGGTTTTTAATTTTGTTGTCATAAAATAAATCCTTCATCTAGCTTAACTACCGTGCTTGCGGATAGCTCTTACATGGAGTGAGAGAGGGTTCGGTTACGGCCACGACCACAATAACATCCACCACAGATTTCATGTTGTATTTCAACCCTAACTACACATACCTCACCTCTCACTACACTACAGACAGCTACGCAATATGATGTACTTGATTACTAACACTGCTCTTTCTTGTACAATATGATGTCACGTGGTGTAGTGAATTGTGAAAGGAGTCAGTATACTGTGTACTGGTGGTGGTAGTGGTCTCCTTTTTGTTGAGTCGCCCCTGTAAACTTATCTGTATTCTGTATTATATGCTTTGGAAGAAAAAGACTACAGGAAGCTTAATGCATCTTTTAAAAATCACACAAATCAATTGCATCTCATTCTACTCAAATGAAACTAGACTTAATGCTTAGAATTCATCAATTATCATCTTTTTTATTCCTTACTTGGAAACAAAATTTTGAAAAAATTGTTTGTTAAATTATGAGTTAAATAGTCTTGGAAGCTCATATTCGTAGATGTGAAGAGCTTCAAATTATGTCCACTAAAGTAAGCGCATAGAAACGAGTGGAAAGGTAAAAACTTATCAGTTTTATCAAATCATGAAGCTAAAGCAGCAGCATGAGGTTTACTTTTTGGCATCATTGCAGCTCAGTTTACTTGTAATGGTTTTTATTGCTATGGCGGCAAAGAACTAACTAAAACATGAGCTATGCCCTATTCTGGCCCATTTAATGTGTTTATTTGAAGAATAATCCTGCAAAGAAAGCGGTGAAGGGTAAGTGGGGAAGTAGCGTTTATGCAATGTAACGAGATTTGATAGAAACATAGCATATTTTTCACACATGGATTTCTCACATTTTTGTGGCGTTGTTAATATAATACCATATTTTTCCAGTCTCTTATTTCCTTTGTGTAATCAAAACATTACCATGATTAGAGACAGCCTAGACTGATCAAATATACAACGAGTCATAAAAGCTCAATAATACCAAGCAAACATACACATTTCATCTTGTATTACCGTTAAATGCTTATGGCTTTATAAGCTCGGTTTTTAAAAACAAATGGTCACAATTTGGTAAAACATCACAATATGGGTTGATTCACATTTAAGAAGTGCATCGTTTACACTTCTTACTTGGCATTCCATCTTGTTCTGTAGTCGATAATAAGTGGTGCAAAAGAGACATCTAAGGTAAATTTAAAAGGGAGGGACCTTGGAAAAATTATGCTAATTTTTGCTTTAAAACTTGGAACCAATGAGAATGCTTTTAAATGTATAGGAAATTTGTTCTTACATACATGCAACCAGTAATGCTACACTCTCGATAAAGGGATGAAAACATTTTCTGCAAACGAGTTTCGTGAACTTAATATTTTTGAAAGACCATAAATGAATCAGTAAAGAAAGGTTGCTAAAGCCTTAAAATCTGAGCTGCAGGCTTAAGTTCATACTTTCATGCACTTTATCATGAAATGGGTAAGACCAAAGATAATAATGTGTAATGAAAGCGGTTTTATACTATGCATTAAAATAATGTGATGATATTGATAACTTGCTCATATATTCATTGGCTGTAAACTACTCCTAGAGAAATCTAAGGTGGCCCCGTGCCATTCTGTACTCTTAGTTATTCAACTTCTTTCATGAATATCAAGTAACGACCGTCATTGAGGTTTCAGCTGTTAACTCTACCATGAATAAAGTAATGCTAAACCTGGCTTGGTCGAAAACTGAGAACAAGTTTGCGTTATAATGTTTTTAGCATTTTTATTGGTGGATAAAAATGCTTACCAGTTACTCATAGGAAGCCATCTTCATTCACAATCCACCCCATTACAAGTTCGACACCAATGCTGTGTTACTTACCCATCTTATTTAATTCCTCAAAACAATATTTTTAATATTTAGCCTCTTTGAGAAACAAATTTTGAAACTTATCTTTGTATTTGTTTTGGTTTGCAATGCAATATATTCCTGTGTTTTAAAAACAGTTTTCCCAAACTCCCTAGCAATGTTTGGACAGGTGCAGCATGCATTTTTGCAAAATTGGCAAAGAAAACTTACGGATATACTCATCTGAACTAATGCAAATGTCTTGAGCGCAATTATTAGATTGCTTTTTTTATCCAGAAACCCACAGTGATCTCCTACTTCTACCGTGAAGTTTTTCTTATGTACTTTGCTATATAGGCTCTTATTGCGAGAAAAAAGGAATTTTAGGAGTGCGCGAAAACTAAAACTTTAGGATTTAACGTTTTTACGAAATAAATGTATGTAGCTTACTTTCTATGTACATTATTATTAAAGAAAAGAAGAAAGGTATGACTTAGGACGAAAAAAGCTTCTCACCTACTATCTTACCTCACGTTAATACGTAAAAAGCACTTGGTAATAATGGCAAAGGATGAATATATTTTTAAGAATAAAAATTTTGTAAAGGATAATCTTTCGAACATGATTGTATGAAAAAGAGGAGTTTTTTATATTCTGGATGCAAACTGCAAAGTTTAAGAGGTAGGTTTAAGTGAAGGAAAACGGCAGTGTTGGTGTGCTGCTGATCTTGATACCTTTCTTTACTCCCAAAGTCCCATTCTATTAGCGGAAATAGGCCCCTTGATATGATTTCTTGGTTCACGGAAAGAGTCATGATAAAATAGTAAAAAGAAGAAAACTGCTAAGCCTGGAGAGAAGAGAGAGAAAAAAGAGTGAAAAAGGTGAGATACAATATGGTGATAAAGTTCAAGAAGATATCTGTTCTTTTATATAAAAAAAGGAGAAAAAAGTAGAGAGTTTATAGGTAAGAGCATTTGTGAGGTGGTAGTAGTGGCAGGATGATAGTTGGTGGTGGGATTGAAGTGGTTCGATATGGCGTTACGCAAAGGCTACAAGGGAAGAAGCTAAGAACGTGAGTAAATGTTCATGTTTTTCGTTTACTTAGTATCATCATCATCTCTTGTGAGAGGGAGAAAAAAATGAGGAGAGTGAAACCACAAGATGTTCCTCTGATTTCCGCAGTTCTTCCTTTTCAACACACTTATCTTATTGAACTATAAAGTGTCTCTTGTTTGTTTACGACAGGGAAATTCTTGGCAACTTTATAACTGAGGATAGTGTGATGGTAAGCTGTTCAACATTTTTTGGAGAGTTCGTAGCATGTAGAAGTGAACAGCTAAGTGGACGTGACACCACCACTTCCACAGCATTACCAAGTGCTAAATAAGTAGAGGTCGGCTTTTTCCGTGATGGGAAATGTGTTTGCTTTTGTTGTGCAGCAGTGGTCTTTCTGTAGCAGATTATTTACTAAAAGATGACATTGCATTTATGCAGGCTAATGCTAACTGTTTTTATGAACAGAAGATAATTTGTAATTATGCATAGATGCAGATAAAGTTTGCAAACAGTATCATTTTCATTATCACTTGCTAGACAATTTATTTATATCCTGGGTGGCAACTAAAATCAATCTGCACAAGCTTCTAATTTGATTAAACAAATTGATAGGGATTTGTTGGAAAGCTGCACTTGCACACGTAAAAAATAATATGTCTCCTCCGTAAAAGCTTAGAAACTGACTCAGCCCAACTAGTCATGGAGGGCGATTAGTTATAACGTTGTAAACAAGTTCGGATTATGAAATTCATCTTGTTGGATATAAACCTTAAGCCTCCAGTTTTTGGCATCTCGATAGGATCCGTTATGAGTGCAAGGTTTTGAAAAATCTCATCCATTCAAATGATCACTTAACTTTGGCAAAGGGCAGCAGGCGGATGATGTGAAAAAGCGTCTCACCCAGCGCCGCACTTACACACTCACCCTCCCTCACTTTCCTCCTCAACGTAGCTCTATATGGTAATCTACGTACCAAAGTGGAGGAATTCTTGGAATATTAGTGGTTAGAAAGTTGTTATCTTTCATCAAAAGCAAAGAAAAAGTGACTGAGTATCAGTTTGGGAGAGAAAGGAACACAGGGGAGGAGAAGGTGGTGGTGGTGGTGGCTGTGAAGAGGTATTTGAAAGTTAACTACAAATGTTTATGTGTCGTCGTGGACAATGGCATATTATAGAATGGAGGCAGGGGAAAAAGAGAGGAGATACAGATCGGATGATAGAGAAAGGGAGAACCATCTGTCAGCATGCAAACCATTAAGGCGAGGTTCAGGTGTGCGCCAAACGAGAAGCTAAGCATCCGGGATTGAGTTCGATATCCCTGGTAACGAGGCAATCACCCAAGCCGTCAACTTGCCCATCTATCAGGTCCACACAGATGAGGATTCCGCGTTAAATTCTCTATCTCGTGTTCTGGTATAGTCGCTCTACTTGCGAGAGCAGCAACAATGATGTTCACAAGCGATTTCTTTATTTCCCCCTTGTTTTACACGCTCACTCACGTATTCCTATATACACCATGTAGACTTTCCTCATATAACCCACCGACACGAACACCAATTCAGCCTTAAAGTACAACAAACTGCTCTACGTTCTTATCTTGATCGTTGGTATTTCCAACTTACACCAGTTTACCTTGTTGAAGTTACGGTGATGGGCTTTAGGATTTTTTTAGGCATCACACCAGCCACTTCTACTCTACCACATATTTTCGCCGGCTAACAAAGACTTCAACAAATAACTACATGCTCAGTATGAAATTTGCAGTGAAAGACTTATCGTCTCTTGTAGTCTGGCTTTCATGTAAGGAAGTTCAGAGATACCATTGAAAATGGAGAGTAAGTGATGGAGATATTGTGGCTATAGACTTATATGCATGAAAGTGGAGGAAAAGGATGGACATGGAAAACTAAAAAAAAAAAAACTCGGTGTGCTTACTTTTACTGTTTATCTTCTCTAAAATGCTGAAAATAAGCTTGCTCCTATTGTTTTCTAAATGCCGTGAATGCCATCATCTCCTCCGCGATAGGCACCATGCATGCATGTATGCGATTTCCAACTTCCACTTTATATTTTCTACGTATGAGCATAAACACTGATATCGATGGAAGTTGATGATGGTGAAAATGGGGATAGCAGAGTCCACAGATGGTAAAGAGGAGGTGGAATGGATCGAGAGATAGAGAACTAATGCTAAATTTACTTTATAGTTTTTATTCGATTCTTTATGCTTTGCCCACTCGCAAGTGCGAGGATAGACAAACAAAACGCTTATATTATTTATGTATGTGTTCAGATATTATGCAATGAGATGAGGCTAGGTGAGGGGATGGATGTGAACTGTGAACAAAACAAGAGAAGTAGTAATGGTGAAAGCAACCAAAAAGTCCATGACAAATGGATGAGCTGCAAACACAAGGGAGGGCTTATGTGGACGTGTACGGGTCGCTAACAAGCACCTGACAAATCCCTGGCTCAACTGGGTCATCCCATCTCTACATTGCAAACTGTTGGAAAACCGTCGAGGGTTACTCTTCCCAATCCTTCTTTTTCTACTTTTCTCATCATAACGAGAAATCTAAAAGAAACTTTATAGGGAATCCACTATGCATATCGGCGGTATAGGAAAAACTTTCTTTGTACTTTTTACGTACACACTTTTAAATACACACCAATGTGCACACAAAAGACAGGTAGTGCACCGCATTTGGCGTTGATGATGCAGCCGACAGTTGAAGTTGCAACACGAGAATAACTTTCTCTGACTTCAGCACAGCTTTTATAGTGCGTACCATGTAGAGTAGACACTGCTCCTATCCAGTAATTTTTTATCAAAGGATTTCTCATCTCCTCTGCCTCCTTTCATGAGACCATCATCATCTTGTTGTCGTCAGGAAACTGTGAAGAGGGAAATAAACAAAAATTCAGCTTTGTTTGCCCATTTTTAGACGAGACGGTATATATAATCATCTAAAATAAAGCTCATAACTCTCTTGACCTCTGAGGAGAACAATACAAACCCCGCATT
>JAQIXW010003710.1:0-12705 GCA_034700685.1 Willowsia buskii | reverse complement strand
GAAATGTTTTTGAGTTGAGGACAGAAGAAGGTAGACACGAACAAGTAAAAAATATAAGAGGAATGAGAGGATATATTATAAATACCATCTAATGATGATACATGCATCATGCATGCGATATAATGCAAGTAGAATAGTTTAACAATCATATAAACTAAGGTTGATAGCTAAAATATTTCCTTTTTTTTTCTTCTTCTCCTTTAAAAAATAATAACAACATTAAGTATATATTTGTAGCCTGTCATTTAGAATCGTTATCCTGTATACATGCTCGTCTTTCGTCGTCAGTCTCTACCTATTCAATTTTCAATTGTTGGAGTGCCAGAGTTGGAGTTGTGTGATTGCTGGGGCTTTTCTCGTCATTATTATTATTATTTTTACTAGCGTAAAATGTGCATTACACAATAATGATAATAATAAAATTATGTTATTTTTTTCAACAATTTCACTTCACTTTATACCTACACTTGTTTTCTTGGCACTTCCAAAAATCAAAAGTTGAATGGATTTTTTTCCCTTCATGCAGTTTTTAAATAGCAGAGAGGAATATATTTTCCATGTCAGGCGGGCCGACGACGAGAGGGAGACAATTGGCTTGCGTTTGGTGCCAGTGAAGAAAGAAGAAAAAAATGATTTTATAATAATAATAATGGGAACAACAGTAATCATAATAAACGGGTAAAAAAATGGAATAGGGTAAACAATAATAATAACGATGATAATGACATAATAATACTGACATTTTACTATTTTTTTTCTAGGTGGAAAAGACAATTGAAGAAAATAATGGTAACAATAGTTTTCTCTCTAAATTGTCTATTTTCCCGTGACTAACAGACTCAATAAATGAAAAAATGAGGAATCCCAATTCATCAAATTACTTTCACAGATTTTGACAAAGATATTGTTGAATTAGTTGTGAGGTTACTTGTTTGGCATTTTGACGGAAACTTTGCATATTATTTGCATGAATACGTAAAACCATTGAGAAATGCGACCATGTAAACTCTGCGTTCTCTAAAAAATGTTTTGACTCTGCCGTATGTAATTTTTCTCAAAATCTTTCCTCCTGGTTCATTTACACTGTTTAAAAATCCATTCCACCAGCCAAGGAATAATTACGTCTAAGAAACTCTAAAGAGTTGCGTTTTTTTCTCTCCCAATAATTCTCTCGGGCATTTTACTTCCCTCAAGACAAAAAACAAGTGTAGCATTTACTACCTGTTAGTTAGTTAGTTAGCCAGTTGGTACTTTTTTTGGTACCCGTATTCCTATCATCATTATTATTATATTTTTAATAGCTATCACAATTTATTTACGTATTTTCTACTTTGTACTTGTTCCATCTCTCAATCGCGTTTTTTGCTACGCAACTTATTTACCTGCATGCTAAAGTGTGTATTTGTGTGTATGCTTTTCTTAAAAAAAACTCTGACGAACATCTCTTAACTTTTTTGTCTTAATGCTGCATACTTTTTACTTTTTTTTTCACCATCCATCCATCGTAGAAAAGCGCAGAAAAAAAAATTGTTCAACAAAACGGATATGGCCTAAGGGCTCACCCCACTACTCACAACTACCACTACCACCACCTTGCTTACTACTTAAGTCAGTGAAGAAAAATAATATTATCATCCTTTTCTCTCTTTCTATCCTTCCATCCATCCGCGATCCTCGTTGTTTTTCAACAGAAAAAAAAATCATCCTCATCAGCATCACGCACTTACAATCAGCATCATAATCATCAACCAGCAGCAACAGCAGGAGAAACAGAGAAGAGCGCAAAGGTATTTTACCCGAGAAGAATCAAGAACGAAACCAGACTCACTAGTAGACTCGCCATCCAATCTACAAACTTCTACCACCACTTATTATACAAAAACACGCATTTTCCCTACCACCACCACCGTAATCATCATCATCGACATCATCAGAAAGAAAAAAGGTAGAATCCCATCATCATCATCTGCAGCAGCAGCATCCAGTCTAATTGTAAGTTTTGTAAGAAGAAGAAAAAATAAAGAGAGGAGAGAGAAGCAAGTAATTTTTCTCTTCTGGCTTTGGCTTCGCTCTTCTTTTTGGCTTCTTCTTCTTCTCCCTTCTTCTCGTCAGGGTGATCACGATGATGATGATGATGATGATAATGATGGTCGTTGGTCGTCTCTTAAAGTTCGTCAAAAAATTCACTGCTGAATGGTTCTTCGTCGTCCCAGTAATCATAGTAGGGAGCATGAAGATAGAGAGAATGCCATACACATGGATTGAAATACCTATAATGAGTACCTATGCATGTTGCACAGGTATGTGGAGGGATGTCGTATTTTGTAGCAGACTACACACTGCAGCAACAGGTTATTATATATATTTTTTTCCTACATGGAAAGATAAAAAGGGAGGGCATCCTCCACAGATCATGTTGTCACGGATTTTCTTCATGTTTCAACAAAAATCCAAGATATAAGAATGGACAGAAGAATTTTCATGAAAGGGGAATGTTCCCTTAAACAAAGTAGTATTCTTCGGATACGCATATTTTTCAAATCCAGCACTAGAAGAAGAACATCGTCTTATCCTCTGTGTATCCAAAGGTATTTCAATTTTTCACTATCTATCTAAACCTCTATGCACTTATCCAACAACAACAAAAAAACGCATCTTTCTTGCTCCTCATGGATGGTGGTGGTGGTGATGATGGTTTCTTCAAAAAATATTTCAAGAGAATCAGGTGGAGCGGGATGTGGATTTGGAGTTGTTAGGAAGAAGCAGAGGAGGAAAAAAAGAAGAACCTCTGAGAAAACTCATACATGCATAATGTGTATCCCATCCATCCATCTCTTCATCCATCCATCCAACCGTTAACAACAGAGAGTCAAGGCATTTTTACTGATGGTGACGACGATCAGGATTTGAGAGTAAGAAGAAATGTATATATTTTCTTCTCCGAGTATTACTCTCTCTACCTCTCCGTTTCTCTTCATCATCATCCATCCTCCTTTTCTTTTTAATATTCTCCTATTTTTCGATTTTGCCTCAAAGGCAAATAAAATGGATATACATAAAAACCACAAGAGAATTCAAAAAACACCAGCAACATAGAGAAGAACCTATACAAAATATCTAAATGCCTTCTCAAGTATCAGAGTACCAAAAGGGTTTATGCACGCAGAGGGAACAATTAGTGATACGAATAAAAACTCTGCAGACATTGATGATCTTTGGAGGAAAGATCATGAATCATGATGTTTTTTATATGTACCTCCATGATTTTCCTTTTATTACTATTCTCAGAACTCAAGTCAGAATTCAAAATCCGAAAAGTTAGAACAGAAAAAAAACAAAAGTCAAAATATCGTTTACATTCGATTAATACATCATCTCTCTCAAAAAATTTGAAGACAGTAGGTCAACTGATAATTTGGTAACCATGTGACAAATAATGCTTCATCACATCATCAACCTTAAGTTTTCGGTTTCTCTCTCGTCTGGTGGTGCTTGTAGTTGCACAACGTGTGTGCATGTTGAAATGTCGTGAAATCCCCATGGGATATTTCTTGGCACAAAAAAAGCACCACCATCATCATCATCATCCCAGCTACCTGTTGTAGTCGAGATGAGGTTCTCTAGAGAGTAGTAAATGCCGAGAAGATGAAGATCCGATCATCTTCATTCCTAAATGTATTTACCTATATTTGATAGGTATTATCCATCTTTTTTTCTCTCTCTCTCTCTTCACTCATCTCATCCCAGCGATTGGTCTCACACTGTGACTTACTTGATCCCTTTGATCACCACAGTGCCACCACCACTCCAAAAATATATTCTTGTCTTCATAAGCCACGAAAAAGGCTTCATTTTTTGCCTTCTCATCTTCTTCCAAATCACTCCATATATTATTCCATTCACTCACCCTTTTTTTTCTCTCTCTCCATGCATTTTTTTTCTCCAGAGAGATCGACATGAAATGATCATGGCTGGATCATCAGAGGAAAAGAAGATGACGACAAGTAAGTTCGGTGGTGGTGGTGACTTGACATCTATTTACTCTTTCGGTATCATCAACATCCTCATTCCTGGTGTCCTCTCAAATACGATATGTGATGTGATAATGATGTCATAACATCACATCAGAAATAACAATAGAACAAGAAGAAAAAAAGACGACATGGAAGAGAAAAAAAGGGATCAGAAAAAGAAACTAAACTCGGGAGACAATACCCTTCTGCCGTCTTAGCACATTTGGTAGTGTTTAAAGAAGAAACTGTATTTTTGTCGGAGGGACAAAAGAAAAGATATTTTTTAAATGAGAAAAAAACCACATAGGTGAGAATAAATATGTGAACGATTTTTCTGGGAAAATATATTATGAAGCCATGTCAAGTGTCAAATAATAAGGATAATATTTTTTTAAACAGCGTCACCATCAACATCCTCATTGTGTCTAAAGTCTCGTTATTGTCAATCGCACAGCTAGAGAGTGGGAGACGTGGCCAGTCAAACTCACCAAAATAAAGTTTTGACGTGATTGACGATAAAATGATGCATCGTGACATGATGACATTAATGACAGTAGTAAACAAGAGGTGTCCTAGCGGGAATCCAGAGAACAAAAAAATATTAATATTCTGGGCTTCGTATTCCCCAGGGGGATTATAAGATTTTTTCTTATTGAATGATTCATAAAACTATTTGTCAGTCGCATTAAGGAATTTCGGATGAGGTGCATCACTATTCACGAAAAATCTTGGCTTCTGCCATATTATCCATAAAAGTATACCATCTGCAGTACAAACCGCCAACAGAAATTTTACCTAGATTCCTTTTCAGGTGAATAGACAATTTCTACTGTATATCCTCCCTTTACACAGCTTTTACATGAGGACACAGAGACAGAAGAAATTCCTTTGACTGTATGTTTGTCGTCTCACAGGAGAAAAAATATTTCTGTCGAGTATGCTTGCGAACAAGACCCCAATAACTTGATGTGGAAAAAGGTAGGTGGAAAAATAGATATGACGCGACAACTCGACCACATTCAACAATGTAACAACAACAGTTACACATTTTTCTGCTATGTATTGTTATTCTTGTTATTATTGCATTACACAAGAGCTTGTGGTTGATGAGGATTGAGGTTCGCTGCTGCGGATGACGACGATCGCGGAGGAGACACTTGTCAACCTTTTATCACCACCACACACCATACAAACTTGGCTACCCAAAAAATCAAAGAGGAAATGTTTTTTTTCTTTCTTGGCTCGGCTGGATTGGATTGTTGAGATTATGATTGTCTCTACAAATTAGAGACAAACAAATTTTTCATCCCTTTTGTTTTCCATAGCCACACGGTGGAACAGAGCAGAAAATTAAAGTGGCTTTTTGTGTTCGTCCCATTTCCCCAGCACGCCACTCAAAACCTAGTTCCTACTTTTTCTCATCATTCCCTCCCAAAAGATATCAGAGAGGTGGTATGCCTGTTCTACATATCCGCAGAGTTTTATCATTTATCGTCATCCCAGCCAGAAATAACATGGAGGAGGAGAGAAGACATGGAAAGAGTTATTGCTTGTTTTTCCTCTTTTATCCCTTCGAAAAAAAGTGTCCCGTCTTGATGTCGTCATCACATCATCCTTTTCGTTGTCCTCCTGTCAAACTGCTAAACTTACAAGCAATTAAGGAAGGATAACTCTCTCAAGAGCTGATTACTTTTCTCTTTGCAGACTTATTAAGCCTTTTTTCTCTCTTTATCTTTAGGCATTTCCAACAGCACACATTACTAGTGTCCATATGAGCTATGGAGACCGTAAGGATAAAAAAATACGTTTTTGTGGCTCATTATGATTATTTTAGCCATTAAGTACACCACCACCAGCACACCAAAAACTGCTTTTTTGATAAGGAAATGATTTTTTTAGAGAAAAATTTTTTCTCTCTGTGCGCATTACTCGCTTGGCTGATCTATTTCCCTACCTGAGAGCATGGTCGTTGTCTCGTCATTAGTGGTGCTATTTTGGTTTGAGTACCTGGATGTTTACAAGTCATTAAAATTACGTTAATCTCCTCCACCTTGGTCCTTTTTTTCCTTCATATTATTTCTATCTCATCCTTCTTCTTTTTTTGGAGAACATTAGTACAGGAAAAGTTGTATCCCATTTTTTGATTGATGCTTTCGGCGGATATGAAAATAAGTATTGATTGTCGACCTCTGTGTGTGTGTATACATGCCTTCTTATATAATCGTTTATACACTCCTCTCTCTCTCTCTCTTCCGATATGATCAACTACCATTATCACTGATAATTGCTCTGGATATTCTCCCCATTTCAGTTCCACCAAATGGATATCCAATTACAAAAAAATAGGATCTATAATATCGGTTATCGGTTTCTCTCTCTAAAGTTACATCCCTTCTGTTCCTCCTCATCCGTTTATATTTTTGGAAGTATAATGCTTGGAAAATGTATACATTGAAAAAAAAACGCTGCTATAATTTTAAGCGTGAAATTGCCTGTAATAATTTCACTCGGAAAAGATTTCATCCTTGAGGTGATCGTGGTAGTGGCAGTTTTGAGAGTGCACAAGACAAAAACAAGGATTGCAGAGGTTCATCATGAGCAGCCTATATATTTATATTGAACAGCCGAAGAAGAAAAAATATATATCTTCTAAAACTTTCAAAATGCTTTCAGATGTTCACTCAGCCATGCATTTTATTTCCCTATCTGTTCAATCCGACATCTGACCCTCATTCTCCACTCGAACAGAAAATTCATCCATCTGTTCAACTTTTTCCTTCGTTTTCCCTCTAATCATCGTCCTCATCTTGACTCAATCAAAAAAAATCCAATACATACAGAGAGTCGAATGCAATGGTCATTATTATTTCTGGTGAAGCCAAGGTCTCCAGGTCTGGTTTCCTTCTGGGTTGACGATCATTATGATTTTGGGGATGAGAGAGAAGAAGAAGAATCCCCAACAAACACTATCATTTATCTGTGTCCACTTTTTCCAAACCTTTCCCTTTTTTTCCTCATCGTCATTCTCCTCATCTCAAGCATCCAACCGGTAAGATGGCAAAAACCCCAAACCACACGGCATCCTCATCATCAGAGTCTGATTTCCTTCTCATCATCTATTTTGATCCAGTACATTGCACAGTTCATTATTATTATTGCGGCGGTGGCATGATGGTGGTGGTGGACAGAGGAGCACTTAACCTCATCTTGTGATTCCTCACAGCAAGCAAAATTATAAAAGGTAAAGGGAGAAGTGGCCTGTTACCTTGTGCGAGCACTATCCATACCCACCACTTGAAAAACTCGAAGAAAAAGTCAAGAAAAGGGAAAATGTGGAATAGATTTGTTACGAAGGAGTGCATACGAGCCTTCAAGGAACTATTTATTTATTTACCATTTTCAAGTAATACTTCTCTTATTGTTGAGGAGATGCTCTCTCCCAAGAAAAAAAAATCTTTCAGGCATGGCAAGCATCATGTCAAAATGTACCTTAAACATCTTATGCTTCTTCAACTACACGGCAAGGTATTCTATAGAAAGTACTTTATCATCCTCCTCTCGTCCTTCTCTTTAATATGCCTCTTGATCCTCCGAAGAGGAAGGCGGGCATCACGCCAGACCCGGTCAATAAGAAAAATCACACTAATCTTTCATCCCTGTCCTTCTCCTCCTTCAACATGCGCTTGTGACCATGATCAACCAACTAACCCAAAAAAAATATATATATCGACTGATGATAGGATGCTGCCGCTCATCTTGATGATGACCAGCACCAGACCAGAAGAGCTCACTAAACTGGAAAGAGTTTGTATGGGAATGCACATAGCCTCCATGATGACTACCTAATAGAGAACTACCTGTGCTCATCATGATCAAAAGTTTTGATCTACATTTTTACTATAGAGCTTACTCTACTCCGGGTTTTCCTCGACTCTGTTTTTATGAGACGAGTGTTGACCGGAGACCATGGAGATTTTGATGGTGATCAAGACGAAGGAGAAGAGGTGTGGAAAGTGCCCATTTTTTATTTCTTTTTTTCTCCAAAATCATCTCCAGCCATGCTATTCCTCTCTCGCTCCTCATGTCATTCTCCTTGTTCATCTTTGCATTGTTAGCTGAGGGAAGACGATTTCTTAAGAATAATTCAAAGTTTGTAGAAAAGAATTGGAAGAAAGGACAAAAAAGGATGATGCTGGTTTGGTTCAGTGATGATGATCATGTGAAGTGAAGAAGGCAGAGACACCATCTTTTTCCTACTTCTCTCTCTGGAGAAGAAAATGTAGAGATTTTTTTTACGAGCGAGAGAGAATGGGGATCATGTTGTCGACGCCCCACAGAGTTGGCACTGTTACTACACAATGTAGTTACACAGAAAATATAAAGATCATTATGTTCTCCTTGTAGTAGGTAGGAAGGTTAGGAGAGAAGGTACTCGCACAAAAAAAAGGTTTCTTTACCTGTGCATAAACATACCTATATAGTTTATAGTGCAATCCACTAACTTCTCTATACACACACTCCCCCCTCCTGACTGACTCCAAGAGTGATAATGATAATAACTGTAATAACAGGAGTAGTAATAATAATAATAAGGCTAGTGCTCATTCTTTATATATTTTCCCTTTTCTTAAAGGACGACGATCATGATGATGGGTCCAGCAAGACAGAAAAAAAATTGGTACCTTTGCTTTTTTTCAAATTTTCTTCTTCGTCATCTCATTTTTTTTTACACACACACTCTCTTTGCCTTTTGCAATTATTACAATATTTTTTGGAACCATTGTTGTTTCCTCTGCTGCTGCTGCTGAGTTACAAGGAATAATGAATAAAACAAATTTGTTTTTCTTTTCCCTTCCTCCATTTTTTTTCGTCTCAAGAAGAGCACGTAAAAAATGGCATCTTTTCAAAAGGGATCTCGCCTTCCTCCTCCCCCAACCAAAAAACGACCGACATGTTCGCTGTTTTTAGAGAAACCATGGTCTAGTCCGGGAGTAAAATAAATAAATAAATAAGCGTGGTGCGAAAAAGGGCAGCTAATTTTTTTTACAACTTTCTCACACATCACACATCTTCAAGCAAGAAGAACACTTCGATAATGTAGTGTCGTATGGTAATTGTAATCGTAAAAATGGTAAAAGCAATCAACAGAACATAAAGCACGCAACAGGTAGAAGACAGCAGCACAAAAAAAGCTAGAGATCCCAACCCCCTTATTTTCTTATGAACTTGCTAAAAAAATATATAATCTTTTTTTTTCGCCCGGATAAAGGTAGTACGCATTAAACACGACTCAATTTTTTATTTTTACAACAGCATGTCTCCACACCTGTTCTTAGAATGTGAATAAAGTGGACAAATCTCTGCCCCAAAAGAGATTTACACTTTTGGATGGCCTTCTCTTCTCTTCGAAAATATATGACCAAACCCAAAAATAATTTTTCTCTTGTGACTTTTGCTACTTCACATCTTTTACAGTATCCTCCCATCTCTTAAAACTTTTGCAACCAAGAATAAGATTGCCTATAAAAACTTTTTTTTCCATCACCTCCTACTCAACAAAGCATTAAAAAAGTCCTTCAAAAGCGTTTTGTCCAATGGTTCCGAAATTATGATATATATTTTTCACTGTGGAAAAAAGGGAGTAAAGCATTTTCAAGGGTCACTTGTCAATTACAAAAGTAACACGTGTAAAAAACCATGTTCTCTGCTTTGTACTATTTTTTAAGGATTGTCTACCTGTCACTTTTGTAAGAAGCTGCATTGCCAAGTTGATGATAATAATAAAATAATAAAATAAATACATAAATTATATTACATAATAATAATAATAGTTATAATTTTTATGACAACATTTTTTTTTCTTCTTGACTACTTCAATGCTCACACCGGCTTGCTCACTGTGTCTGCCACTAAAAAAGCTACCTGTCCTGTGACGAATTGCCAAAAGCAGAATTGATTGATGGCGTGCCTAATCTCGCCCTTTCTCTCCTCTCTCTCTCTCTCTCTTCACGACAAACTACATACGCACTTATTACAAATTTCAATTTCAAATGAAAATAATTTGTACAAATAATTATATAATTGGGGTTGTGATCTACTGCCATGCTGGTTTGTGGTGCTCCACAAAAAAAAAGTGAATCTGGAATGCTGTGTGTTTTGAAGAGAATGAAAGCAAAAAATATAAATCTTGCAGTTGTCAAAAGTTTACGCTTGCGCATAATATTTGCATAGTTAATAAGACCAATGCTACCCTTTAACAGTGGAAGAAGCAGGAATAGCAAGAATATTATATTTTACTTTATTATTGACATGATGATCATGATGAGATGTAAAGTTACCAACAATGCACAATAAACACATGGATGTTGATTGTTTGAGGGGCTGATGATGATGATGAAATTTCCTACTTTGTCTCCTCTACCAACCAAATAACCACATAATCTCTTGCTCGCTCTCCTTACCTGTCTCTAATAATATATCTGGCGACGTTACAAATCACTCTTATTTTTATTCTCATCTGTCACAACACACAAAAAGAAACAAACAGAAAGAACCACGACGTAAGAGTAAAAGAGTGACAGAAAAAAGCGATTGATTTTTTTTCTTTAAAAATCTCCCCTTGCTAAATACTTTGTCACGGCGGATAGCATTTTTTACGCTATTACATATCTCGCCCATAAATCGCACAATAAATTACTACACTTGATTTACTCAAAATTACAAAATACGTTAAAACTTTTATATTCATTGGAAACAAAAATAAACAAATAAATTGTAATCAATATTTTTTTTCATAAAAGCAATCAATGAAGGATAGATATAAACGAACTAGAAGACAGAACACATTTGTAAAAACATGTTACCTATTTTGTTCTCATTAAAAAAAGACAATTCAATTGTTTGACATTTACCATCTATATAATATTTTTCCCCTCTGAGCAACAATGCAGTATAGATGATGAGGAGGATTGCTGTCATGACAACTTAAAGATGATGCCGATGATGACGAGTTTAAAAACGAGAGAGAGAGAGAGACAGAAGAAATGAATGAACGAAAAGGAATGATTGCACACTCTACACACACACTATCCTACAAACCGTCTGTAAGTTTGGCATGATAATAATAACAATAAGCAAGCATGGTCATCGCCACAACGACACTGTCCACCAAGCAACCATACAACGAGCAACAGTATAAATAAATATTAAGCTCGCATACATAAATAATATGTGCATGTGCTCGATTGTCATGGCATGCGTTTGTGTTGGCTTCCTGCTGCGTCGCACATTTGCATTTTTCTTTTTATAAAGGCAAACGGCAAAAGAGAATCTTTTAAAAAAATGAGCTAGCAGCACCACCAAAGATTAGAAAGAGGGAGAGAGATTATTAGTACATCTTGAATCATATATTTTTCTCTCTCTCCGTTTCTTACTCAGCCTTTTTTTAAATGTCTTCTTGATGGGAAGAGAGAGGTGTGTGCCTGTGGAGCGTGTAGTTAGTGACATTTTGCAACATTAATTCTCGCAGTTCTCTGCTCTAATGAGAAAATTTGTCCGTTTGTCAGGTCAACTAGTGTTAAAACTTAAAGAGTCTTTTTTATTCTTTTGAGAGAGGAGGAGAAGGAGGGGATGAATTGACAGTTGAACAAACATGCCAAAACATTCATATTGCATAGCTAATTTACAATGAGAGAGGAGTCCGTAATGAATGATAATAAAAAAATACAATCATATTTAAAACAGTTGTGATGGCCAAGAAGAACTGTTGGTGAGAGAGAGAAACAAGATCATTTATCATCGGTCGATATGCCTTATTTATTATCTATTTTAAAGGGCTCATTAGCGGATTTTAAATAAGTTTTGTGTCTACAATCTCTCCTCCAAACACACACGTTCCGCCGGACGACACAAGTTTTAAACAGATTAGCAATAATATTAGCAATAATAATCGCCCTAATTTACCGTATTATTGCTCTCTTGCACATTCTCCTATTATATCTCTCTGGCAAAGTTTGCAGAAGAGTTTGAGATTGGCAGAAGGAAAATCTGAATATTATATATTATTTCAGAAGGGAAGCTAATAAAATGTAATGAAGAGCAATCATCTTCATCGTCATTGCTCCTCTAACAAAAGGGAAGAGTACAGAGCGAGGACAACGAAGAGAGCAAAAGTTGGCTGAATGATGACACTGATAACAAGTTGAAAGAAAAGGATGGGATGGTAATAAAAAATAATATAATATTATGAAAAGGAAAAGCTCGATATACTTATCCGTGCCATATCCTATCATTGCCATTCCACCGGCTTTTTTTATATCTTGCGAAGAAAAACAAACAAACTACTCAACCAAGACAACCTACGTATTTTTATAGGTAATTTCACAACCTTTCGAAAGACAAAATGACAGGTAGGAAAGGTATGTATAGGTACTTGTTTTTGCCGAAATGAAAAAAAAAAACTTTCTTAATCCTGCCTTGTGTATTTCTTTAATTAACCAAATTATTAAAAATAATAGTAATTGTGATACACATTTTGAAAAAGACGGAGGAAAACCTCTTAACTTCAAGTCTAGTTAATTAAGTTTCTCATTCTCTTTAACTGAGCATGTGTGTCTCTTTACATTTCTTAATTAAAGGAAGAATAAAAAAGTAATATGCAAATTTTGTAAAGATGCTGTTGATTGGCAGTTTA
>JAQIXW010003709.1:0-12706 GCA_034700685.1 Willowsia buskii | reverse complement strand
ATTTAGGGGTTGCCACAACCGGTGCCCACATTTCTATGCGAATTACAGCGAATAAAATTTTATCAATTTGCTTTCGGAAAAAAAAAGTTTATTTTGCGAAAAGGGTTTAAGCAAAAATAAAATTTGCAGTGTTCTTTTGTTATTTGTATCACCTTTGGAGGATTAAAAGCCCCTAACAATGTGCCTACTGATAAAGCAAAAGTATGCAGAATAGTAACATGCAAATCAAGAGTGCAATGGAACCGACTTCGGCGTTAAAAGTTAAGTGGGTATTATTTCTTTGGTGAGTAAAATACTACATGCATACTTTATATATCTTTATACCTTTGACATGCAGCAAATCATAATTAAAACATGGATTTTATGGTATTTCAGCTCATGTTAAATGTTGTATGAAAAACATGACAAACATTCAACCTTTGTTGTTCTTCTATCGCCAATGACATTTCCCATAAATCAAGATGATTGTTATTGCGTTTAGTGGAGAGCTTTTTTAACGATGTATGTATAAAAGTCTGACCTTGACACATTACATTACTCGCTGATAAATTTTTGTCGCTTACATCCTCAATGTGTCTTCCTTCATATAACCACAATTTTCTTGATGATTCACTGGAATAGCATTCCGTCTTGATGTATTTTTGTGGATCTTCTCCCTTCGTGTGCTGAGGTTGTGATTAAGTCCATAATACCTAATAAATTTCTACCAAGAAATCTTCGGACGTCAACACTGCCAAATTGTCAATACGCTAAGTTTTTAATGCGGATACAGATATTGGCAAAGTACTTCATCATTCATGAATTGAAAGCAAAAAAAGTTACGAATTAGCTATAAAAACCCACCTCTGCTCATGTACACATATATGCATGTAATAGAAAGATGCCCACAGACCACACTACATACGAAATTGTTTACTACATTGTAATTATGAAACAACACACAGCATCATTAAAACCAATGAACCAGTCATACTTTTAGGTATAGCAATAAGCTAAAAGCGAAATGCATAGAAAGATGCATTCTTTTATACACACACAAATGCAAAAATGTTTAGTACTACACACCATTGATTGTTATTGTTCTAGATGCGATCAGTGAAAAAAATACGAAAAAAATTTCAACTTTGTATATTTCACATTCATGTGGAAAGAATTTGCATCCCGACTTGCCAGTGCCACTCCATGCATCCCTTTTTTTCTGTCATGTGATTGACTACATGTACGTATTATCACAGGGACAGGTTGAAGTACTCCCCGTAGATGAAGAAATATATAATAACTTTAATGACAAAAGCGGAGCAGCTATTCAACAACAAACTTTGATGATGACGATGACTAGACCATTGTCGCCTCTTTAAAGAAAAAAAAGCTTGCAAGAAAATGAGCTCATATAATACCTGCATCATACCGCCTTATAGGTATTAATTAGCATGCGTAGTAAATAATTTTCTTCACATTTTGTACAGCATTCAGAGACTAGACATTACTTCTCGTCGGTCAGACATACCTTTAAGACGAAATGTTATTGTTGCATGCTAAGCAGTTTCATCTTAGCACACACAGACTTTGCAGGAGCAGCACTTCTGGTGCAGGTAAAATGTAACCTGTATGTAATATCAATAGCAGGAGGTAAGTGAGCTGAACAGGGCATATTACAATATGGGAGTCTACAATGAGATTGTTTCGTGAATGGCTTCTTCCTTATAACCGCATACCACATTCAACATTATTATTCCCCTTTATACCTATATGGCCTTTTTTGCTGCGATCCTTTGTAGCTAGTTGATATAGCCTTTGTGCATCAGAAATATATTTTAGATTGGAATGCTAGGGAAAAAATGCATAATACACAGTCACGCCGTCATGTTGTGAACCCCCAATAAAACATTCCCCCATTCTTTCAGGTGTATTATTGCATTACATACCTGTATTCACAACACTTGTGTAAATGCAATCTACTAATTTTGAAAGAGAAGTGTTTCTAGTTGCTGTGTAGCACCTGAACACTCAGGATCTAGATTCTTGTGTGTTGCTGCCCTCGAGTATTGCCTTATATATTACTGCTGTTGTACATGTGCGGTGTTTGATGGTCGGTCTGATTGTGTCGCAAAGGAGCCTTTTTGCCTGTTGTACCTTCTCAAAGGTATATAGACAAGCTAAAGCTTCGCCTTTTCATGTTATATTAGGCGATCGCAAGAGATGGAATTGTAATTACTGTTGGCATTCCATTGTTGATTTGGTAATTGTTAGTATTATGTGTAGCTGATCCCATTTTTCAGGGAGTCTGCTTGTAAATGTCCCGGTTTAAGTTTTAGACAAAAAATGGTTTTAAGTTTCAATTGTGCCATATAGTAAGAGTATTTTGTTTTGTATAGATAGATACGACTAACACATTTGAAATTTTTAAGCTTTCAAAAAAAAACGTCTTCATCTCAAACAAAATCATCTTCTGTGCAGTTGACAGCTAATTATATTTAATCTCATGATTGGGGAAACATATTTGGGAATAGAAAAACAAGTGAATAACGACGCAACGGACGACATGTCAATTACATGCATGAAAAATTGATTTGATTGAACAGTCAATTTGGGTTTTGTGTTTGAGCAGTGCTTGTGGTGAAATTTCATATTATTTTAAGAGGTGATTGGTGATTACAATTGGTTTTGTGCGTTTCTTTTTAATATCAAAAATATTGTTTTGTTGTTTGTTTGTGCGTGTGAAACTCATTGTCACTCTTTGCGGAAAAGAGCATTATTTTAGATTGCATGGCAGGCTTGAAATAATTCTACTTCTCTGCAAGGCTCTTGATTAAAAGCTGAACATTAGCTCAACTCTTTCGTCTCTTCATCATCATACACTTTTACCTTTTTAACTTCGCTTTTCATTACTTCTTTTTAACTCTTTTCTTGCCGGTTTCAAGGCGCTTTGATGTAGTAAACACGGAACAGAAAAAGTAGAAACGACAGGGTGGAACAAGCAAACAAAAAGGAGAAAAAGTGTCATATCCGGAGTAGAGCATTGCAACCGGGAGCCCTACATTCTATATATTTTTATAGTCTGCAACAACGAGTTTCTTTGTCTCATTTTCTCACGCTGTAACCAGCAGAAAGAAGGTACAACGATTAACCTGCATGTGCTTGTGCGTGGTACAAGAGCAGAGCCAGGAAATGCAAATTATGTGGTTGAAACCCCATCAATTCCAGAATACATTGTGAATTCCAGCAAAATTGCCATTTTTATGTAAAACTAGGCGTCTTCTTAAAGAAACACTGACGCTGCAAAAATTTTGCAAAGAATAGATATAATAAATAATAAGCTTCTCGTGTTGTGCTCAAGTTTGTGTGTGGAATTAACGGAAGAATAAATTTGACAATTCAACACTGCATCAAAATCAAGGATATAATTTTAATATTCATCCCCACTCTCATCTCATTATTTGCTTCATGTCGATTACAAAAACAAAAATCATCTTTGTACAACACGGCACGAACTAAAAGAGAAGAATCTTACACCATTCCTGTGACTTTTGCTACATTATTATCGTTGGAATAGGCATATCAACTTGAGCATTTATAGCTTTTTGAATGACTCCGCTAATTTGATCGTATTTACTCTACACAGCATACCACGTCATTATTTTTACAACCAAGAAGGAATCTATTCTGAATTGATTGTTATATAGCACTCGTTGCTTTATCCCTTTAGTGTTCGTTAGCGCTATAAAAAGCACACTTTTAGCAAAACAAACAAACTTTATTTTAAAAAAACGCAACAACGACAACTCGACAAGTGTGTACTAGTTCCCTCTTCTGATCTTAACTAGGCAAGCGTTATTTCTTCCTTTATGTTGTGTTACTGTTGCATCTCAAGTCAACGCGCGCATTTATCGCCATAAGATATTACTATTATTACTGTTATTATTACAACTTGTACTCAGTGGTGTCAGTTAATTTAGCCAACAACACCGCAAAAGAGAAGAATTGCTCCATCATCATCTACATAAAACTATTATTTAGCCTCAATCCTCATTTCATACTTTATTTTGCACGGTACAGCACGAGCTTTTTTGCCTTTGTCGTAAATTGCAATTATTGTTTAGACCGATTATTGTGATTCCATCTCGGCAAAAAGATCGCAATTGTAAATGACCGTGGATGTGGCGCTGAGGTAGACAATTGAACAAAAAAAACTATCATCAGCGACTTTATACTTTGGTATATCAAAAAGCAAACTGCTGAGAGCACATGGCTGTGGCACATGAGAAAGATAACCGGAAGTCGTTATATGACTCAAGAATTTTGTAACTTTAGACATTTTGCTACTTGTTTGTAACTTTGTCGAGAAAAATCAGCACAATTCACAACAACCAGTAAAGAAGGTAACCTCATAAATTGTGTTACCTAACTTGGTGTGAGAAAGAAATGAGGAGTGATGAATGGATGGTGATGAACATGGAGATAACAATGCATGCCTAATTCGAAGAAATACAATACATACACTCTAATACAAAACTTGGATGAATTACTAGTTCCGTTGAAAGGATATTGACTGTCAAACAGCAGTAGTAAAATTAAATGAATAAGGAATACAGAAAAATTAAATCAAAATAATTTTACGATTGTCAAATGCTTCGTTTAAAGAATATGAATGGGCAACGGGATGATAAATAGCAAGGATTCTACAATGCATCGCTTCATGTCGCGTCTGTGAATTTTATTGTGAATACTTTTACGAAATAATAAACTACCAGCGAGTGATTCAAACCTTATATAAAAATATCAAAATGGAGAGAATAAGAACATTAACGATAGCGGACTGCTCAAAATGGCTAACCCTCTACATATTGCTTATGAGTTTCGCAATCACTTCAGCTCATGTGGGACTAACGTTTCCTCCAGCACGGAAATTTGATTTGGATTTTTTGGATAACATAAGAACGAAACCACCATGTGGTATGCCAAAAGGTGAGAAAAAAGTTTGATTGAAATACTTATATTTTATGATTTAAGCACGTATCATGAAATGTATCATTTTAACAATCACAAAACATTAGAGCTCATCATGAGAAAAACTGTACACAATTTGACGTATATATGTCAGGCAGGTTAAAATAATCAACTCTTTTATTTAATTTGCCTGAATCTGGTACAATGTAAGGAACACGCACAAGTTTTTTTAAGCAAAAAAGATTTTGAATGGGTAGTGATATGACTGCATACATCGGACATTTAAAGCTTCCATCGATAATAGGTCGAGTTTGAGTTAAATTGAAATTTAAAATGCATATATTTTTTACTGCTGAAAAAAGCCAGGAATTACCGCTATGAATTTACTGCGTATGACCACATACAGGAAAACAAGCTAAAGGTCAGACAAGACATTTTTGCACGAAAAACTTGAATAATAATAACAATAGACAATTGGACTTACGACTTACTTGACTGCTTTGTAATTCTTCTAAGCTTCTTGTGCGTCTATGCGGGTTACTACTTTACACATAAAGGTTGGATTTGATTTTCACTTAGGAATGAATACATCTACAGATCTCTTATCATTATATCAAGTTTGCTTTCAGGTAGTGAAGCAAATGCCTGTCTTTTTGTTATTGACATGAAGCTATAGGTATGAGTTTTTGCTGATGCTGACTCATCTGCATTTCTGCTCTTGCTTTTGCTAGTTTTCTTCTCGAAGATTACGAGGATTTAAGAAATACAATCATAACGTAATCTGAGCTTGCTTACGATCTTTGAATGGATATATGTGGGCATGTAGAGATGATATACATGTTTTTCATACAAATCTTTATGTTCTCTTGTTAGTACAATTCCTTTTCATTTTTTGGTCACCCAGTCATATTTTTCTCCGTCGTTCTCTGCATGGATTTTATGTGTTTGGTTTGACCGCACCTGTACCTGGTAAGTGGCTAGCAAGAGTTTTTACCATGTTGTCAGATCAAAGCTGGTAGTTGAATTTTCTTGCTTTTTTTTACTATATACAATGGAAAATCGTGTTAGGTGAAGCCCACATCCTAACATGGATTTTCACTACTACGAAAAACATGCTTTATTATTTCTTAAGCAATCTTTAATTTCAAACGTGTATGTACAAAGAAAAAGTGACAGAACAGGTCCTT
The DNA here is from genome assembly GCA_034700685.1 of Willowsia buskii. Lineage (NCBI taxonomy): Eukaryota > Metazoa > Arthropoda > Collembola > Entomobryomorpha > Entomobryidae > Willowsia > Willowsia buskii. The sequence goes on along the minus strand of JAQIXW010003709.1, from coordinate 6,572 downwards.
CTTAAATCCTTCCACCAACTTGCAAAATTTCGTGTATGCATCATAATAAACATTAAAAAGTTTTGAATATTGAAAAAACACATTTAGAAACAACCATGAATGCAACCAGATTATTATGACTTCAAGTTTTAAGGTAATCCCTCGTCCCTCGGATAATAGTTATAAAATTTGACACTGTCGTTACTTCTGTCAACACAGGTTTTTATCTATGATTTACTTTTATTAAAGCAGGGGAAAATAAAATACACTTTCTGTTGGGTTATTGTTGCTCCCGAATAGTGTAATCGAATGACTGATCTCAAAGTTACTATATATTAAAGAGTAATTATAATAAATGGTTACTTTTGGAGCATCTACACTATTTACGACGACCAGAGAGAATAGTGAGTAGTTTGCAGGTTGACAGCATAACATGAAAGCTTTGTGCGTGTTCTCAAATTAGCAATAATCTACTAAAGGAAATGGGGACACATCGTTCAAGTGCTTATGACTTTATGTGCAATGCAAAAAACTAAAATGTACAAACTGCAATTTTTCTCGTTATTCTGACATTGCATTATTTCCTTAGCTTTTGATGAAACAATGCCAGCAGTGTAATTAGTGGCTCTTTTGAAGACGCTTAGGATTAACATGGATGCATTATATATGCCATAATCTTAACGCATAAAAATTTTGCCGGCTTCAGCAAACTTTTTGTAGAAGGCTCTCTGGGAAGGAATTAGTTGGTTTGTACGCAAACTGCAAAAAGCCAACAGAGAAGCTTTAACAAGAAAAGGATTTATCATCATAATTATAATGATTTGCATGAGTTTGTGGTTCGGTGGTTATTTTGGTCAGCAACAACAACAACCACGTATATCGCAAATTACATGAGCTTGCTGTAAGCTCAGCTACTTTGATGATTTTTACAACAAAATCCATTCAAAGAATGGAGTTAACGCATTGTTAGGTTTTCTTTCAAAAGAACGTAGTAGGATTGCTTACTCAAGTGTGCTTAGCAAGCATATAAATATGTATTTAAGCTGTACACACAAACAAGTCATAATCATAGCCTAGTTCCTCCACTTCTTTCACTGTTTTCTTTCTTTTTTATAAATACTTCGCTGGATAGTTTATTACAGGTTTAAAAAAGGTAAATCAAGATACATGCGCAGTCTGAGCAGAACTTTAAAAATGATTTCATTGATTCATCAACTTTACATTACTATAAACTTTTTACAACAATATTTTTTTCAATAGTAACACTAATATTTTTATAAAATGAGTACATATTAAACTATATAGATTGAACATAACACACCTCATTTATGTGTGTATTTTACTATGTTAGGACAAAATCATTTTGAGATGAATAATGGTTGCATGTAATGTCATCCTTATCAATCAACACATCTATAAACTAAACTATATTAGCATGACCATTAACATTACTTTAAATCTCATTTGATTAATAGTTCTGGGAGGGGAGGGGGTTATGTTGTTTGTTGAGCAAAACTATTAGAGGGAATTCTAAAATATATAGTTAGTTGATTTTATGAACGTGAGGACACAAGATATACATTATGACAAAACAGAAGCGTTGGCAATCATTATTGATAAGAGAAAATGTTCACATACAATATAAGTACTTCCGATGTTGTACGATAATAAAGGAGTTTTCGATGTCCCATATTACATCAGATGTATTTAGAAGTGATAGGAACAGGCCTGCCTATTAATGACAACTTGATTTAGACAGTAAAGTCTGTTATAAGACGTTGATAGAAGTTATAATACGTTGGATTTATCACTTCTGTTGGTTTATAAAATAATCATTAAAACATCTAAACATCTATATTTTCAATGAAGTAATTTTGCAAATTATTGACTAGCTAAAATTACTATGATTAAACGCGATAAAAACAAAAGAAGTAGAAAGTTTATTATAGCTCTTTACTATATATAAAGCCTTAATACTAAGTTTTTTCTGCTTCTTAGGTGGGAGCAAAGTGAGAATAACAAAATGAAACAGTGAACACGAGTAAATTGTTTAATAACGACAGCATGGTCAGTAGCGTGGCTTTACTTGCTGAGCTTCGGTAATATAGACAGAGGATACTACATAACTGAAAATAAAGCACATGAGAAAGTTTAGTTTTCAGCAGTTTATCAAACACTCATAAAAACATTTTTTTTGCAAGAAGAGCTATAACCAAGCAATCATTTATATTAGAGCGAAATTGTATTAATGAAATTCTATTCATATTAAACACTTTTTCATTCACACAGTTCTAGTTTTGCTTCCTATTAAAAATCTTACTACTGCGAACTAAGTGTTTAATGATTAATGACTGCGTATTAAGCTTTCTGAGCTAGAGGGAATAAGAAAGAGAGGAAGCATATCACTTTCGTAATGATGTGTTATTACCTTTGCCACTCATCTTCAATAGGTTCTATCCCTCCAGATCATTTATCTCTACTTACTATCAGCTCTAGTCTTCGACTTTGGAGTCCAATTTGTAGTAAAAAACCAACACTTTCACTAGAAAAGTACAAATGTGACGATGCGGACATGAAAATAATCAATCAGACACGAAAAGCAGGTTATTGGCTTGGCATCATTTTGGAAACAAGGCCATAAACTCCAAAAAATGGTTCAAACTAACTTTGAGCATGTTCCAGTGTTTTATGTGGGACATAAGTAAATATGTTCCTATACACAATATATGTGAGATTTGCCCGATAAAGCAATTTCTCTACTCACTTGATGGGACTGCTTCCTCATGATCGTACTTACACAATTGTGTTTTTATGATTTTCTGTGTACACAACTACTTGTCAGGTGTGCATAAAAGTTAATTGACAGACGTCACGAACATCTGCAAAACGTCCAGCCTAGTTACTGGAAAGTACAATATTCGCACTTGCAAACTGTGTCACTGCAAACACAATAATTGGACTTGACTGTTTATCATTCGATGAACTACATAAGTGCATTATGAAAACGTGAAAGGCTAGCTAATAATATTTGATGTTTTGGACAAAATACTCGTGTTTGTCTTTTCACCATAATGACCTCCATCAACCATTCATCTTTTCATGTAAAAGTCAGAGAATCGAGGTAGCCCACTATTGTTGTCGGAAACCGTCATACAGCCCATCACGAAGTACAATGTGCTTTAATGCGTAGTACCTGCTATTGGACAAAAGAAATTTTGACATGTGACAAATTACGGACATCAAAATTCCTACACGTGGTACCTTTTGATATTTTTGGGATTATTTTTATCATCAATATTAAGTATGCACACTATATCTGTAGAGGTAAAAATGCAATAAAAGTATGCATTCCTTTGGGACTAAAGAATTTCAAAGAAAATGAAATAAGTAGACCACTTCCTATTTTTGTACCTAATACAATAGAACTACACTTTCTCATTCACTACCATGAAGCATAATTTCGCATGTCACAAGAAAGAATGAAACCCACTCCATACGTTTCTACAACTAAAGAAGTTGTTTTCCTTAATGTGGAATGCGTGCAAAAATTATAGAAAAATTTCCTGAAAAGGTCCTTTCCAGGCTATCCAGACATTGTAAAAGGCTCGATAAGAATTTTGTACGCACCTGCTCATGGTCCTTCTGACCAACAATATTCCATTAAAAACATCAGATGAAAAAATACATAAAAATATAAGAAAGGTAGATCAATATAATACTTTTGGTAGCTACTCATGCGAGATAAGATTTTGTTTAAAGTGGCTATCATTAGGTCTTCTCTTGAGGGATGCTATGATTTTTATCACGCTTTTGTGTGTCACCAAGATGAGCCAGCAGTTTGCATATTGTAAAGAAGTATGACATAGGTATTATGATGCTGATAGGTTGTCACTTTTATCATCTTAAGCGCGTGTGCCCTTATTTTTATATACTGAGTCATTAAAAAACCACCTCGGTAGAAATTGAAAATAATGGATGCGGTCAAGTTTCATTTTTAACCAAAGAACATTATTGACTAATTTAATATTATTATTATGATTTTATTTTGCAGGTACTATTAAAACTAGCTTGGTGTCCGGATCCACACTGAACGTAACATGGCACTTGTCGTACCCTCATCGGGTAAGTAAATTTTCCTTAACAAAATATTAAGTCAGTTTTTATTAACTTCATTGTCAAATTATTAACGGTACTACCTCAAAATATTAAGCTCTCTGTATTTACCAGCAGCAAAGTTAATGATATCTATCAAAGTAAGATTTATTTAAGTAGCATTATCATATTGTTGCGTGCCATGCGTGAAGGTTGAAGTCTCGCAGGTACCATCAGAAAAAAGCTACTGATACTATAAGAATGGAAAATGATCTTTGCAGATGTAGAAGAATGCTTTTTGTACTGTTACCTGAGATAATTCCGCTATGCATTTATTTATTATGTGAAAAGAAAGAAATGATCCGAAATAATGAATGAGACAACTTAACTGGTATAATAATATACAAAATGTATACAAAAATACAGGGCCAATAGCAAAGCGTCAAAAAGACATTTAACTAGCAATGATATCAGAAATCTGAGGGAGTAAAAATGCAAAAAGCAAGTCATCGGCAAATGCAAATATAACCTGACTACTGTATGCTCTTACGGTATTGCAATCTGGTTTTATAAATTATGTACATACCTATAATATTACGGTATGCCTGTGATTGTGACGCTATATTCATGCTTCTCATGGTATGGTGTGAATCTTTAGGTATCGGTTTACTTCTAAATGCTTCCTAGATGATAGATCAAATTCACAAAGAGTATAATGTCTTGCGTTGTATCTCGATAAAATAGATAACCTGTGCAATCACAACTATAGTATGGTTTACGTATGGTAATTTTACACCTACCTTTCTTCTCTAATTGTAAGTACAGCCACAGCCTATTTTTCTTCTGAATTTTTTAGACAGGCTTTACTATCCTAATCATAATTCATGCTTTCAATTTTAAAGAACTTGATCCAAAAGCTGTGATGATTTTTTAAAGTTCATTCTCATTAAATAGAAGTATCATCATAGATGAATATTTTCATTATTGCATTTTTATTAGATTATATCCAGTTTAAATGCAAGAAATTATCGTATTGATACAATTCGAATGCAAATTAACAACGCGTGTTTCTAATCTGCTGACGGATATTGTATAAACTGTAATGTAAACTCAAAGTCTATTTATTTGCACAACCTTTACTACTGTGCTACATGGATATCCCCTGCCTTGATTTTTTGTGTTGAACTCTGCATAGAAGTAAATGAGAATCTATCATGTTTGTTTGCACTATGTAATAAATACAAAAAAGGTATTTGACCGGTGGATAAATGCATGCGGTGACTTAAAAAAACGAGCATGAATTTTGCACCAAAGACGTACACGCAGACCAGAACCACTATATATATTGAACTACCTATATTTTGAATATACACCAATGTTTCAGTGTTGCACGGGCTTTGTCTTCAGCCCAATAACGAAAACATGGCTACATGGCAATTTCTTCCTACTTGTCTCCCAATTGGAGAGATGTCTGACTGGCCAAAGAAACATTGTGGATAGATCTTTATGACTGTTATGATGCTCGTAGTGACGATTATTAGATACAGTGCTGCGTGCAAAATTGCAAAGTTTATATAGTTGAGCTTGCCTCATAGCAGAAATTCGCGTAGTAATAATTTCTATAACTTGTAATATGAAGTACAAAATCTCTATAATCTGCAAACATCTTTATTATTACAGAGAAGAGAGAATGTACCATAAGACTACTTACTTGACCGGTGCAGTGACCATGAGACAATGTGTACTGCTGTGCTATTACATCTTACCGCCTGTAGGTCTTTTCTGAGTCCGGCAGGTTCATATTTTGTTGGGGATCTACATCCCAAATTCGCAAGCAGAATATTAAATAGTTTATTTTTGATGATGAGAAGATACGAACGACGCAAGGTTTTAAGATGGTACATAAAGATGCACAAATTCTGTCCACGTCCGGGTAAAAATCAGAATGCTGGTATGTCCACACAGATATACACCTGCAAAAATGGAATTAGGCATTACCGTTTTCTCTCTGGGCTGAGATTGTAAAATTTATGAATTTTCGAGTTGTTTTAAAATTTAGATTGTACTTAAATGCTTGAACTCTAAACATTTTTATTCATACTCGGATGCAAATGCGTTAAGGAATTTTAATGGCGAGAACAATAAAATATTGAAGTGCGCATACATGATTTATGATTATGATTAGTGATGAATTATGAACACAATTTTTTGTATTAGTACAGTTTCTTGTAAACGTACAAGTTCTAGAGGTAACATATGGATTGGATTGAGTGCGTGGAATGGCTTCCTTTGAACTGCTAACATAATACTCAAATTGTTATACACAGAACAAATAATAGGCAGATTTATGAAAATTATTTTTTACCGTGTGTTTCGTTATATGCGTGACTGCGAAGGATCTGAGGCGTGAAATTCATTTAAAGTGCAATGAGCATCACGCTCTTTGCAATAACTCAAGCATCCAATTAATCAGTGTAAATCATTACAAGAATTTCATAATA
>JAQIXW010003708.1:0-12706 GCA_034700685.1 Willowsia buskii | reverse complement strand
ATGTATGACAGTATTGGGGATACAACTGATTCGGAGGTTTTAGCGAGCTATATTTTTCAAGCTGAGGAACAAGTTCTTTTTGAAACTGTAAATGAATGCGGTAAAACAGCACTACTTCTACCAGAATTACTTTGTATTCAATTTGCTCAGGATCTTCTTAACAACGGGCATTCGATAGTGAGCATTGGAAAGGATTACTCAAATGAAACAGTTGGATTTGACTTTGAAGGTCCTATAAATTTGCAGTTTCTTAAGCGAATATTTGGAATGAAACAGTCTGGCATTATTGAGTGGTGGATGAAATTTGTGAGCTTTGATCGTACTCTTCAAAGTATACATTCAGTCAAGTTGGCAGAAGATACTAAACCGGCAAATCTTGGTGGGAATATAGTTGTGATATTTTCATTGCTTGGGGCAGGATTATTGCTAGGAATATTTGTATTTCTGTTAGAGCAGTGGAAGGTTCCAGCAAATGCACTTAAATATATTTGTAGTATCGTACAAGCATGTTTTTTGAATCTCAGATTCATTAGATTACGCTATTTGCATAGAAGACGATTCGGAAATTATATGAAGTAGCTTAGACATATATACTACTTCACCAAACAGTTATTGTGGCATGTAATTATTGAAATCGTTTTTATTTCTAATTAAAGCATTTGTTTGCACACTCCTAAAAATTCTTGATGTTATCAAGAAGGTATAAATAAGAAGTAATTTTAAATGCATACTAATTCACCAAACAGGTACCCAATTATTGAAGTCACTGTTATATCTAATTAATAATATTTTACACACTTTACTCACACAATTATATGATAAGATAAGATAATTTGGTAATATATAATAGTGAAAAAGTATATTTGTTGTGACATACAATCATTTTTTTCTGTATATAAAATTCAATATTTTAGGCTATTCACATTAAATACGATTTGGAAAATCTTTGAAGTAGTTTCAAAATCAATAATAGTTCCCCAAACAGTTAGCGTGGTACTTTGTTATTGAATTCAATGTTATTTCTAATTAGTAACATTGTTTGCACACTTCTAAAATTGTATATGATGGTAAGAAGATTCGACAAAGTATTACAGTGAAAAGTTATTATAAACTTATTTATTATATCATACATTATATACATGGATACAATAAAATATTAGGACTAAATATGTGTATAATGTATACATGTCGATAGTTTTAATACAAAGTTTGCAAAAATAAACTGCTTTATCACAAAACATGTAATTCTTGGCCACAATATACTATTAATAATATATCTACTTTAGCTAATCAAAAGCCAGTTTTGTTTATTATTAATTATTGCGGATTTTATGCGTATAATATTAAATAAAGTATTCTAAAGGATTACATAATATGTTATTCATTTTCAGTAAATGATCCATCATCATAAAAAATAAAGTTGATTTGCCCCTTTAACCTACCTGCGTTTTCCCGCCAGCAACAATAAATTTACAGTGATAGAATTCCCAAAGTTGATGCAATTCAATGGAGTAAGTGGCTCTACAAAGTTGAGTGATCCAAACCGCACTTTGATTGTGCTACAACTTTTATAAAACCTTTTTCTCCAACACCACTCACTTTCCTTTTTACACACCACTTGATTTCTCATTATTTCCCTGAATATTTCACCTGACCTCGCATATACTTGTCCCATTAGGCCCAAGACAACAATGATCGCCAATACTGACTCAACAAGCAGAAGAGTAAATATCGCCAATTGCAAGGTATTTTCCTTAATCCAGGGAATTCTTACAAGAATTGTTAGACTGAATGATTGAAATGCAGTTGCGACAACTACAATCGCACTCATGAATACTTTCTGTTGAACTTCATTCATCAGACATGCCAATACCTGTAGTGTCCGATATAAAGTTGCTTCATGCTTGGCGGATGTGCTTCCATTCACTGTGACTTCTTTGAACCTTAAAAGATAAGCAATTAATATTACACAATATCCCAAAATATCAAATACAGTAAATACTGATTCTCTTACATTTCCAAGTACTCTTGAATATTTATTGAGCTCAGCATGACGATACTAGATATGGAAACGCCACAAATATTTGCAGAAAAGTTCCATGCCAAGTGGTTCAAAAGAAGAATCAGGAGTTTTAGTAGACTTGAAAGTATTTTCAGAAATATGCTGTCTACATTATTTTTCCAGTAAGCCCAGCATTCCGGGAGAAGGTGATGGCCTACTATTAATGGCCCGCAGGGACTGTTCCAGTGCATTCCAAAGAGTAAGAATCCAGGCAGTATGAACATGAAAGCAAATGCTAAGTATGCCACGCAAGTGATCAGGAAAGCGGTGAGTGAAGTGGGTCTCTGTGTTAGGTTTGTATCTGAAGCCATCCTGGGAAACATGAGAAGTCCGTTGACATACGTGCAAATTTCATTTGCATTCCGTCTGCACACTAGGATCAATGCATGAGTCCAGAGAAGGATTGATATGCTAATGAGGTATACAAATTGCTGGAGTGGAGTTGGTTGTGTATTTCTGATAAAAAAGAAATAAACTCCTTGAGTTAGTATTATGACAATGCATAGTGCATGGATGACAATTTTTCTGTTTAGTGAACTAATTTTTGAAGCGAGGTTATCAGAAATTTTCATTTGTTTGCTGCAAGGGTCCCAATAGAATATTGCGCTGCCTAATGATCCTGCTGTTTTACAAGATAAATGAAACAGCTTCAAGTGCTTTTGTAACATTTTTGTTTTTAGAAATTTTCTAAATGTCGTGTATGGAAATGCGTTAAAAATTTGTTAGCAATGGTCGTTTCACTTCTTATCGGGTAGCGTGTTTTCTATATGCGATAAAATTATTTTGAGTATTTGTATTTTTAGACGCTTTTTAATAATATGCTTTAATAACAAAAAACAAAAATTATATTTTTGAAGTGGATGGACTTTACGACCGTGTTTATTGCTTTGGCGAATTATTAGTTCGTCCGTCGTTTCATTTCCTTGTATTTTCTATGTTTCGGTTACACAAACTTTGTGTTTTGGCATTTTATCTTAATACTTTAAAAGTTATAAATAATTATTAAACCCGTATTCGACAGTTTATGCGCCTATAAAATTAAAGCAGCGTGCAAGAAACACGTGAAATGTGGTGTACAACAAGACGTGTGGGAACAGACAAACAGATATAATTGTCAGGGAGCTCTTTATTTCTTGAAAATTTTGAAACTATAGTATCAGCCTTTTATATGTACCTTCTAATTACTGCAGATAGAATATACATTAAAGTGTGCTTTGGACGAAATAAATAGTAAATGGCGGGGAAATACTATATATCTTACAAGGAAATCATTATGACATTGAATTGTGATTTTAATTTTTCCACAAATTGAAAATTTGGAACTTGCGTCATTTGTTTTTATATGCAATTATAATTTTTGTAGATTGGAAAGCTTTAAAGATCCACTTGATTTTATTTTAAAAAATCCAATTTTATCCAATCCAATTTTAGATCCAATTAGATCCAATTTTAAAAAAACAAGCAATAAACAAGTGGAAATTAAAACCATTCCATTATTAAAGGAATTGAGTAAAAGCCTGTCCACCTCTGCCTTTTTAATACTTTATCTATTATCTATGAATCCCAGTTCCTCTAAAGGTGTATCCAATCGCCCTTTAGGTTATAAATAAGCACTTTAACGTTCTATGACCTTCCATTCTAAACACATTGAATTTTAACATATATAAATCAACTCATGGCTTATTAAGAATGAATGCTCAGCATATGGCACAAGATTGACTAAAATTACAATAGCAAATGTTGCAAACACAAGAAAAATAACATCTCCAGTCGGAGAATGTATTCCACGTATATAAGTATAGTAAGTATATAGTATAAAGTATATAATCTATCAATGTCCGAAAAATGTCCAATGAAAACATCAAATTCGTATCCCTATCGTACTAAATAAATTCCATAATTAAATAAAATTAAAATGGTGAATCTAAAGCGAATCGAATAAATGGAAAGCTTTAATGGCAACTTTTCATGAAGCATTTCTAGGTCATTCTTCAAATTATTATTCAAGAACAAATGCATTAACTACAGTTGGTAATCGTTTTCAAATACCCATCCTAAACTGAAGTGGTTTTCTATAGTTATCTCTTGTCACATGTATTCTATGGATACTTGAAATTGTAAGCAATTCTTCTCTGAAATAGTCATTGCAGTATGATTTCACAAAAGTTCACTAGTATAAAGGAAACCAAACGTACATGTAGATCCAAATAGAATTTTAAATAATAGCTTTCAATAGCACATTCAATAGAAAAGGTTAGATCAGGGACTTGGAAGCACATTTAAGATACATTTAAGTTAAAGTATTCTTTACCCTTGAACATGCAGTATAATTTAAATGGTTGGATTCTCAATAAAACTGATTCAATAGAAAGAACCATATTTGACAATTAACAATAGTTTTACACAACAATTACCAATTCATGTTCAGACGTGAAGTGTATCATTTAAAGAAAAGTTGAGTGCGTTTTAATGACGTCAAAATATTCAACATTAAATGCTAAATTTTAAAAATCATGAGATCGATTGTTCTTTTCAAGCACAGGTGGTTAGAATTTTAAAAAATAACTCAATGCAAACAATCAGTTACGCTTAACAAAATCTGCTAAAGAATTGCTTTTGAAATATATTTTAACAACCTTATTCATCATATTTTATTACTCATGAGCATGCAACCGACAACGCAGTTTTTTTTATATTCCCAAAAAATGTTTCTGCGTATTAAACAGAAGAAACTTTTTGTATTAATTTTATTTTATTTGTACTTTGTGAATGTAAAAGGATTTGTGGCCAGAAACTTCCGAATAACTTGGTCGTCCAAACAGTCAAACTACAGTCAAACTGCTAGCAATGTTGAAACAATTACCAACCTTAACAGCCTTATCAGTCCTTTTGAGAACTGCCTACTTGTGCTAAATAATTTCCGTAATATAGATTTAGAGTCCTTACGGATCCCTCACATTTCCACGTACACAATACCAGCTTTAATCACAATAAAACTAAATTCTGATCCGCTTCGGGACGGTTACAGTTGGAACGGCTGGGTTCCATCAGGAATGAAACATATTGTTTCCAATGAATCCGGTATTTATTTTCCATGTGCGCTGTCATCATACTTCAACGATATTGACTCCAAATTCTTAGGCTTCGATTACTGTGTCAGGCTAAATCCTCTTTCTTTCGTAGCGGCTTCAAAACCATGGAATTGTCAGGTGCAAATAGGAGTATTTTATTCTTTGTATTATTTAGAAAGATTACATATGTTGCATTATCCGAAAATATTTTGGTACCATGTACCAATCCATCACACAGTAGTCTCAGCAATTAATATTCTTGTAGATTACAAAGATTTGCTACTTAATCAAGACCAAATGCTAGTCACCGCTTGGATGGGTGACATTGTGAAAAATTTCTTCTCCAATGCCAAAACACTACCGTCCATTTCATTAGATATTTTTCTGCTGGCATACACACGTATTACATCAAAAGAATCAAAAAATTACGAAATCAATTTCGTTGACATAATACGAATCTCAAGCACGCGTTCATACACTTCTAAAAACCCTCTAGACTTGAAATCTTTGTCGATTCAAAGGTGGTCAGATATGTCCCTATCTGCAATTATGGGCACGGCTATGACAGAAACGGAAGAACAAACCGTATGGTACGTTTTCAAGCCATCAAAAAAGGAAATCAGTAGCGTGCTACTTTGTCAGAACGTGTTTACTAACACAAAGTCATCTTTTGCTTCAACATCCTTGTCATTACCTGATATAGAGGAAAGAGTCAGCTATGCCTATGCGCATATTCTTGAGCTGATTCAAAAAAACCTTACATATTTTCGACTCGACATTCAGGCACACTCTGTACACTGTAGGCTCGACCGATCAAACAAGGGTGGCAAAATAAGCTCATTGCCACACACACTACGTACTTCTTGGATTATTAACTACAACACAAAGTCTCATCCTTCTTCATACATTATTTCAATTAACAATTTTAGAGAAAATTTTCGTTTCATAACCTGTGGTGTGAGAGGGTCAGGTAAGTACTCATTCATGAAATTGGTAAATATTTTTGATAAGTATGTTTGGGTTTTAACCTTAATAGTTACTTGTGCTACGTGCGCACTGCTAACAATCTTGCAGTGGAAAGCAAATGGTCAATTTCATTTCCTTCAGCACACAACAAGTAACCTGTTATCACTCTTGAAAGTTCTATTAGAGCAAAGAAATAAATTTTCAGATTCTGTAGTAAGCAACAGAAAAGCTTCTTTTATGATTGGTGGTTATCTTTTAATGGGAATTGTACTGAGTAATGCGTATAAAAATACGAATGTGTATAATATGATAGGACAGCGAGAGCCTGTAAGGTATGAAAATTTGATTGATTTGGTGGCTGATGCCTTTACTGTATACGTAAAGTCGATTGTGCACCTAAACAAATTCGAATGGCAAAATGGGACTTTCGAAAGAATTTGGAACATCAGAAATCGTTCTAAGCGGTCACCGTATCGTGGTATATTTTCTGATGACGTGTTGCTGTATCATGGTCTCTGGCGAGTAAACTATACCAATATTGAATACAAATATAGTAATTTACATCCAAACTTGCCAGGCATAGTAGATGATGTATTTAGACTTCATTTAAAAGGAAAAACAGCTAAAATCTCAGAAGACATTATAGCCGGTTATATTGTTGAAGCCGAAAACAAGCTTCTCTTTGATGCAGTAAATGGTTGTAACAAGACTGCAGTAATTTTGCCAGAATATCTTTGCAACAAATTTGCTTATAAAATGTTAAAAAACGGGATTCCAGTAGTAAGCATTGGGAAGGAAGCTTACACAAATGAAATTATTGGAATCAATATTGAAGGTCCTTTGACGTTGCAATTTATGAAACGTGTATTTGGGATGCGACAGTCTGGCATTATAGAGTGGTGGACGAAGTATTTGAGATTTAATGATGCTCAAAATCATTTGAGTTCGGGAGGAAATGATAAAGGTCATAAAGCAGCTAGTCTTGCTGATAATATAGTGGTAATGTTTATATTGTTTGGAGTAGGAATATTGTTAGGGATGTCCGCGTTTTTGGTAGAGAATTGGAGAGTTATTGTTAACGCATTAGAATGCACTTGTCATATCGCGCAAATCACTACATGAATTGTAAACATAAAATTTACTATATTGCGATATTTTCATCAAAAACGATATTGAAACTATATTAAGTAGCTCAGGTGCTTTAGTCTTGCCGTATGATAAAAAAAGGCTAGTATGGCTTCAAACAGTCCCAATTCAATTGTCAGACAATTACAATTGGGACAATTGTTTACTACACCTAATTTTATTTCTGTGCATCCAATCGCAAAGGGTTATCTTCCTGAATAATTTTTAATTATTGAAGGTTAAGGATAGGGAAGATGTGAAAAAGCTTCATTATGTATTAAGGATTAAATCAACCGGTATATGCATTGTAAATTTAAAAAATCCAAACTTTATAATTACTTATATCAATGATTAGCCCAATAGTTTAGAGTACGATGCGAATTGAAAACACTGCAGAATTAAGAATTAGTAAGAAAAGTTTTACACGTCTAGAAAATAACGTTTTAAGGGACTATAATTTTAGTAGAAAGAAACACAATTATGTTTAAGCTAAAAAAGTAAATTTAATGCGAATTTGTAAGAGTAGTGAAACGTTTCAGATAATGCATGTGCCAGATATGCATGATTTCCAATTATCATCATGAGATGGCAAGAAACTGCATTTTATGGTTGAAGCGAAATAAGCAAGGGAAAGTCGATTTTTGACCATAATCCTCTACATATACAGTGCGCACGTTCAATACACACTTCTTACGCACAGTAGCTCCACATAAAGGTAGCCTAGAATTACTAATATATACTATGATAAAATTGTTGTCTGTTATACACGGAGAGGAAACTTAATTATTATTTAAAAAACGAATACGAGCGTAGTAAACTTTAAACTTATTTGTGTAAATAACAAAAAACAATATTGCTTCTCGTCATAGTTTACTTTTAGCTGAAACGATTTATTTGAGCTTAAAATTAGAACAATCTTCTGCAAATGTGCATTTCTTTAAATTGTTATTTTGACATAATTAAACCTACTGATCGACCGATTATGCTGTCTTATAGTAAGCATATTCAAGCTTAAACATATTATGTCCATTTTTATGGTAGAATAATGAAAATTTAGATTACTAAATGATGTAATAGTAGGTATCATTCTTGTGTAAAATACACAAAATTACCACTCCCATAGGCACGTAACTACAGCGTCAGCAGCGAAAGTGAGGAAGGAACATATTTGGCGTCGCTACCATTTCAATTTCTGGGGTAGATGTCATCAACTATTGTTAATTCTGACCTACTTCCGTTTGCCTCCCAACAACAGTAAATTTACAGTGATAGAATTTCCAAAGTTGATACAATTCAATGGAGTAAGTGGCTCCACAAAGTTAAGTGATCCGAAACGCACTTTAATCGCACTACAGCTTTTATAAAACCTTTTCCTCCAAGGCCACTCACTTTCTTTCTTGCATACTACAAGGTTTCCCAATATTTCCCTGATTATTTCACCCGACCTGAAATATACATGACCCATAAGTCCCAACACCACTATGATTGCCGCTGCTGACTCAACAAGCAGAAGAGTGAATACTGCCAATTGCAAGGTATTTTCTTTAACCCAAGGAATTCTTACAAGAATTGTTAAACTGAATGATTGAAATGCCGTTGCGACAACTACAATCGCACTCATGAACACTTTCTGTTGAACTTCATTCATGAGAGATGCCAATACCTGTAATGTGCGATATAACCTTGTCTCATTTGTAGATGATAAGTTTCCCCTTACAGCTACTTCCTTGTACCTGGAAGGTGATCAAAATTGTTTATAAAAACTAAAAAATACCAATGCATGAATAATTGTCTTACATTTCCAGGTACTCTCGAATATTTATTGAGCCAAGGATGACAACGCAGGAAATTGTAACGCCAGTAATATTTAGGGAGAAGTTCCATGCCAAGAAGTTCGAAAGAAGTATCAGCAACTTTAGTAGATGTGAAACTGCTTGCAAGAATATGTTTTCCAAATTATTATTCCACCAGCCATAGCATTCGGGGAGAAACTGATAACCTATAAGTGACGGCCTGCAAGGACTGTTCCAGTGTATTCCAAAGACAAAAAACCCGGGCAGTATGAACATTGAAGCAAATGCGGAGTAGGCAGTGCAGGTATTCAGAAAAGCGGTGAGTGAAGTGGGTCTCCGTTTTAGATTTGTATCTAAAGTCATCCTGGGAAACACAAGAAGTCCGTTGACATACATGCAAATTTCATTTGCATTCCGTCTGCACACTAAGATCAAGGCGTGAGTCCAGAGAAATATCGACAGACTTATGAGGTATACATATTGTTGTAAAGGAGTTGATTGCGCATTACTGATAACGAAATAAGCTAGCCCTTGAAGTATTAATATAGCAATGCATAATGCTTGTAGAAAAATTTTTCTATTCAAAGAGCTAAGTTTTGAAGGTAGGTTTTCGGAAATTTTCATTTGTTTATTGAGAGAGTCCCAATAAAATATTATGCTGCCTAACAAACCGGCCGTTTTACAAGAGAGGTCTACCAGTTTGAAGTGCCTTTGCAACATTTTTGTCGTCAGAAATTTGCAGTGTTCCACGGCCTGTATGGAAATTGATATGGATTTTCTAGATGCTGTCAAACTAGTACGTGCTCTATACGCAATAAAACTATTCTTGCTATTCTTAAATATTATGCTTCAGTAACATTAACTAACAAATGCTTTTCGCTGACGTTTCTTAAAAGGAAATACACAATTTGAGTGGGCTAAAAACGAAGTGATTGCTTTGTTTTGAGGAAATAAGTTATATTTGTATAGAATTCCCATGATTAAGTTGTATTTTCCATCTTTCGGTTACACAAATTTCATGTTCCGACGATTCATATTAGAACATTGAAATTTATAAATACATATTAAACCTACTTTCAGCTATTGAATATTTCTCTGCTATTAAAATTAAGGCCACGTGGGAGAAATTGTTAGGTGTTGAAAGACATAATTGTCAGGTGTGACATTATTTGAAAATTTTGAAACTAAACCTTTTATTTGTTCTAATTTATTATTCTTGTCGTTCTGGTGTATGACATATAATTACTGTATACATAATATATAATATCATGGGGTTTGGATGCATAATAAATGGCAAGGAAATACTAAAATCCTTACAGGAAGTGATAATGACATTGAATTGACATCATTCTTCCATATGAAAAATTGAAGGTCACGTCTTTTTGTTCAACAATCAATTATTTAAGTACAATTTTGAAACTTCAAAATCTACTTAAAATGCTACAATGATTTTTAGATGAAAAAACAACTGTATGAGAAGGAAAAAATAACTTTAAAATGTCAAGTTTAAGACCAACTCCAGGATTATCTTCATAATCGTTGTATTTACTGAACAGGATTTCTTTTCTGCCTTTGTGATGTTTTAGTGTAAAAAAGGGACAAAAAATGTATGTGAAAGCAGGACCCACAATGCATATTTTATGTAATATGTTCAACTGTTTACAGAGTTCCTTTGAAAGATTGTTCTGCAGAAAGAGCTGGTCTATAGAAACAAGATGCTTAATTGAAAAGACTTATAATCTATTGAATCGCTACTCGTTTGAAATAAACTTGATAATTCATTGTCAGTCGTATTTTTAAAAGGAAAAAAATTTCCATTTATGCAAGCATATTCAAACTTGAATTTCTTACATATTTAAAAAAAATTGAATGCATGCTCCAAGTTAAGAACACTGCTATATATAATTTGCTATATACCTCTGTACTATTGACACATTACACAATAAGTTTTCAAAAGGTGTAAAATTTATTTTAGACATTGCCTTACGTTAATTCTATTATCAAAAAAATTTTACGCATCAAGACATCTTATCTCCCAGACATTTGCAAAATTTAGTCTATATCATCAAAAATGTTTCTAAAAGATCATATAAGAAAAGTTGTTTCCTTGGTTTTGCTCGACTGTGGCAGTGTAAATGTAATTGGACACAAACACGAAAACACCAAAATCATTACTGACCCAAATCCAAAACTCTCAGTTACGAAAGAATTTAATAAAGATTTCAATGCGGACGAACAAGGACACAAACAGTTGGAATACGATTCAAGTTCTAATTTTACAGCTAGTACAGTTTCAAATCTTAACGCACTCCTCAAACCATTTACTAGCTGCTTAATTCTGATAGATAATTTTCGGAATGTTGATTTGGAGTATTTTGAGGTACCTCATATTTCAAGGTATCTTATTACAGCCTCACTTGGAATAAAGGGAAAATCTAAATCAAACTATGAGTCTCAAAATATTTTGACGAGTTTCGGTACAAAAAAGGCTAACAACAGTTTCGATCGCGAATACTTTCCTTGTATTTATTCATATCTGCTAGGAGGATTTGTTTATGTGCGTACATATCCTGAGTATTGTGTGAGGTTTGATATTAGTCGCTTCGCATCAGCAACAAAACCATTTGGTGTCAGGTGCAATTAGGAATCTTTTACTATCCATATATTTCACGTGAATATCGTAGGTTGCCGTATCCAAGAGTCTTCTGGTATCCTACTATTTCAAATCCATATCCATTTACATCCTTAAGATCGCCTTTAGTCTCCCCAATAAATATTCTTTTGTACCAAATAGATTCTCTCCATACAGAAAACAAATTGCCCGGAAAACTTATAACTAACTGGATGGGAGACATTGTTCATAATTTTATGTTGGATGATAAGGCAAGGCCCTCAGCCTCTATGGATATTTTTATGCTGGCTTACGCAACTATTGCAACAAAAATGAATCTAAAAAGCGTGATAAGGTCAGTCGACGTAATACAAATCTCAGCCAGCAGATCATAAAGTTCTGCAAACCAAATAAAGTTGAAACCCATATCAATTCAGGAATGGTTAAGTATAATTCTGTTGAAAATTATGATGTTTGCAATGGCAGATACCAGCGAACAGACTGTATGGCGAATTGAATGTGCTTCATCATACAAGAATAAAGTAATCGAAAAGCTTAATAATTACTGTATGTAATGTATGTAATGTATGTATGTATGTAATAATGTATTATTTGTGCAATGCTAACATTTCTAAGGCAGAAACCAGCCGGCAAATGTTGGTTTGAGCGGGTTTTAGATAAATCATTATCTATAGTGCGAGTACTCGTAGAGCAAGGAAATCCATTTCCCTCTGAAGTAGTAAATAACAAAAAGGTATGGGGTATTTGTGGTGCTTGTCTCCTTATGGGAATTGTAATGAGCAATGCATATAAGAATACCAATGTATATAACATGATAGGTAACAGACAACCCTTGTTGTATGAAACTTTAGAAGATTTTATGGATGACTCGTTCAATGTATGTGTTAGGTCGGTAAGTAATAATATGGTTGAAACTCAGTGGCAAAATGTCTCTAACGTATCTTTAGAAAAATTCTGGAAAATCACCATTCATTCAATAGAATGAGCAACTGTAAGCATTGGTGGATCACTAAAATTTCGATTTTCGAAAATTCTGGTGATATGCATATCTTCTGGT